>VDFB02000013.1:137986521-138213483 GCA_007258455.2 Sequoia sempervirens
TTTTTGATTTTTCTAAAAAAAAATTTCCTTGATGGAGGACTTACAGGGATGATTTTTTTCTGCAAATGTGTACGGATTGTACAAAAATTGCAAACCCTAAGATGTACCTCGAAGGCTCCCAGATGATATGTCTCTGATTTTGATGAATGGATAGGCGATCTATGGGTTTTGAGGCCTTCTGGACGCAATGGAGAGGTCAGAGAGAGCCTGATCTACACCAGAAATCAGCTTGGCTCCCGGGTAGAACCAACTAGCCTATAAAATAAAACCCTAAGCCTGCAAAGAATCTCGCATTCCAAACTTCCTGGATCTAGGGTTGATGTTTCAATGGACTAGCTCTGATACCATGTTGAGATGATGAATTGCACAGCCCCTGAAGCTCCAGAATCTTCAATGCAGGACTTTAGCCATGAAAGATAATCAACCACAAAAGAAGTGTTGCAACAATGGAATGCTTGATTAAAGATTCTATTGATATGATATGATATCTTATTGATATCTTGATATGATTGATATATTGGAGATGTTACAAATGTACAGGATGCCTTGAATACATAGGCATGAGGAAAACCCTAATATGCATGAGATGTTGCCATGTGTCAAGATCAAACAACATGTGACAACATGTGAACCCTAATGGTGATGATCATTAAATGAGGGGATAAGTCTAGAAGGACAACTCATCTTCTAGATGGAATCTTATCTCCTACAAATAAGGAAGGGAATATTATCCCATTTATTAAATGATTTATCTAATAATGCAACCTAGGACTTAATGATTAAATGCAAGACCTAAGTAAACTTATGCTAGTGTAATAATTAATTAATTAATTACACCAATAGTAACAATTCTATCAAGGAATTCTAAAATTGAAGCATCAGTGGTATCCTTCAAAGCAATTACCTCTATCCACCTTGTAAAGCAATTTGTGGCTATTAAAATCCACTTATGACCAAAACTTGATGGTGGATTTATCATACCAATAAAATCCAAGCCCCATTGTATAAATGGATGATCAACTTGAATGGGGTGAAGAGGGAGGGCAGCACACTTTTTACAATTTTTTACCCATTTGTGAGTGTCATTTAACAAAGTTTTCCAATAATAACCAACCCTCATAATATTTGCAGTAGTAGTCCTTACAAAAAATGACCACTGGAAGAGCCATCATGGAATTCATTTAGCAATCTACTAACTTGATCTGCCTCTATGCATCTTAATAGGACTCCATTGAAATCCTTTCTGAAGAGTATGCCATCCACTATGACATAGAGAATGGACTGTAATCTGAAATGTCTTCTTTTGGTCCTATTTAGACCCAAAGGATATCTACCTTCCTATAAAAAGGTGGTCATATCATGCATCTAGCTACCTTGTATGTTTGCATTTGGTGCTTGTTGTTCTTGTAGCACAAGGGAAACCTCTGTAGGATTCTCAAATGTTGAGACAAGTTTCTCACACAACCCTTTACCTCTCACTAGCTTAGTGATCTTGATATCAACGTTATACTCCATCACCTTAGTGATCCAACCAACCCTTTTCTCTTTGATATCTCTACTTAGAAGGAACTCCTTAATGTTGACATTGGGCACCATTAGTTCTATCCTATTATTAGACAACATATGTCTTAATTTTTCAATACTCTAATAGCAATAAGAGCTTGTTTTTCAACATAGCTATACTTGACCTCATAATCTTTGATCCCTTCACTAAGGAAAGCAATGGGATTCTCTAGATTTTCTTTATTTAACTAGGCTAGAACAACTAATATACTTGCTTCACCTCCAAAGGTATAAAGAATGAAATCCTTGTCATAGTTAGGATTGACAAGGGTAGGATCTTGAGCAATTTCTTGTTTGATAACCTCGAAACTATCTTTACCTTCTTTGGTCCACATGAAGACCATATTTTTCTTAAGCATAGAGGTAAGAGGATCTACCAAAGCAACAAGATTTGGAATGAACCTCCTCACAAATTTAATTGTTCCTAAGAAACTATATAATCCCTTCTTGTGACTGGGAAGTGGGATGGCCAAGATAGATTTTACTCTTACAAGATCAATGACCAAGCCATCCTTTGAAACAATGTGCCCAAGAAGCTTGCCTTGATCAGTGGAAAAGACACATTTATTTAGATTTAGGGAAATACCATATTCCCTACATTTTTGAAATACTTGCTCAAGGTGACTAAAATGGTCTTTTGCATGCTTTGAAAACATTGTGATATCATCCAAGTAGACCAAAACAAACTGTCTAAACATACCTTGAAACACCATATCCATGGATCTCTAAAAAGTGGCACCTACATTGGTTAGATGAAAAGGAATTTTACAATAAGCATAGGTGCCCCACTTTGTAGTAAATGTTGTCTTATGTTGATTAGATTCTTGGACCATAATTTGGTTGTAGCCTGAGTAACCATCCAAGAAAGAAAACCTTTCTAATCCACTGAATCTTTATAAAATATGCTCCATGGAGGGGAGGGGATAATCGTCCTTTAGGGAGGCTCTATTTAGGTCCCTCAAATCTACACAAAGTCTTATTTCCCCATTTTTTTTTTTGACAAGAACAATATTTGCAACTCATGAAGAATGCTTGATGGCAAAAATGATTCTACCTTCTATCAATTTGGCCAACTCCTTTCTCATCAAAGGATCAATCTTAGGATTTATAGGCCTTTGTTTTTTCCTTATAGGTTTGGCATCAAGGTCTAATTCAATGATATGTTGGGAAATAATTGGGTCAAAATTCTTTAGGAATTCATAATTCCACACAACTACATTATAGTATCTATTGCAAAGATCCATGAAAACATCATGTTCAACAGTAGAGCATACCTTTCCCAAGTTTAGAGACACCCTCTAGAATTTCTATTGGCTTGAAGTCACCCTTCTTTACAACTAAGTTCATCTTTTTCTACTTTAACTGATCATTAGTGTTGAAAATACCTTCAAGTGTGATAAGACCATTTGGTAGCTTGTTGCTACTCAGCTCCACAATCTAATCACCATACTAATTTTGCAGCTTGGACTTATTTCTTTTAGAAAATTTTGCCTCATCTTGTAGAAAATTCACTATCTATTGGTCACTATCAAAGACTTGCTAGTGATCTCAATTATCTAGAACAACAGGTCTCACCACAAGTCAGATATGTTGCTCCTTTTTGCTTGCAATATGTGTTAGTATGTCAAATTGAGCATTTACTGTTGCAAGTCTATCAAAATATTTATTCTAATTTCTTGGAGTTGTTTGGATGTTTTTTTTTTATCAAAAGGCTAGTGCCTATATATTTATATTGATATATAAAAGAAAATTACATTATATTATGTCATAATATAACCCCATCTAGCTCAAAACATATTCTACCCCATAGCTTTTCCCCATCCCTATTACATACTAGAAAATACCAGACATATTCAAATGCATTTTTTTCTATACAACTTATAGCTTTCTATCATATATCTTCTTGAATAGACCTTGTTTATCTTGATGCATCAAAATCCCATAGTATAAAATTTCTTCTTCTACAAAATTCACTTCCTCTGTTTTTTTCCTTTTTGAAGCAAAATTCTATCTCGTTCTTTTTTTGACAAAAAACTCATATCATCTTGCACCCTATTCTTCCATCATCACAGGGTTTTTATTTTATCCCTACTCTTCAACCATAATTCCATCTTTTGGAAGAATTTGTGGAGTATCATTCAGGTTTAACACTCATCCTTCATACATAACAACATTGTGCCCTTGTTCTTCTACTGCCATTGGAATATTGAGTTGGTCATTCTGGATATGAACACTATTCTCATCCTGCAACACCAACACTTGAGGCTGCATTGGAGGATCATGCACATGTCCCAAGAGTACCATGATAGCCTACACAATTACTTTAGTTCTTTTTGTTAAGTCATCATCAAATTTTATAGCATACCTTCGCATAAAATTTAGCATCATGTTGGAATTCCGCAGAGAGAGTGATTTGTTGATTGCTACAAAAAACTTCTTGAATGTTGTTTGGTTCAATAAGAAGTGTCTCAGAAACATACCTCCAACATATCCCTGTCCCTTCCATAGATCATACTTTTGACATTCTTTGGAGAAAACAACACTTGGTAGAAAGTCCTCATTCACAACTTTATTAGGAATCATTTCCACAAACCTTACATCCTAAAGCAAATCCAACAGGTTTGAAACAAACATAGACATAATTTTTGATGGATATATTACCCATTTCACTCCTGGCTCCAGGATTTCTTCACCAATTATCCTTTTAATATTCTTAGTAAATGTTGCACAATGATCTTTGAAAATTAAATGAAGCTCCACATCTCCTATTTCCTTTGCAATCAACATCTCCCATTCATTGACCGGCATGAAGACTCTATAATTGCGAGGGTAAAACTCCATTAGCCTCCTTCTACACTTTGCACAAAGCAAATTTTGAACTCTCAACTCACCGCTATTAGATGAATTATGTGAACTCATAAAAGCTATTCTCCTAGCACTCCACTCAAATCAAATTTCCTCTTGTAACAGTGCGCAACCTTTCCACAAATTTATTTTTCATATCAAGGCTAAAAATAACTTTTAGAATGACAACTATGAAAACTTGTCCAACATGTACTTTGGCATGAATGAAATCATAACCAAACACTCCTCTTTGGATAGAAATAAAATTATTAGAAGACACTCTATTTTTTATAACCATTATTTGAAATAAAGCTATCTTTTGCAATGCCCAGCCTCTGCATATACATTCTCTAAACTTAGTAATGCCTTTTTTATAGATCCAAGTCACTTCACAACAAACTATACTTTGAATGATTAAATCACACCTCTAGCTCGCACATTTGAAAATAATGTGAGTTTTCATGATTTTTGACACCTGTAACCTACACAAGACACAAAATATTAGCAAAAACGAAGGTCGAATCTTACAACATGAAGTTTGATCACATTTGATGGCTATGTTGGGTGTACTTGAACGACATATTTTTTACGCCTTAACCAATTCACCTGAAGCTTAACATTATGCCAAAGATAACACACGAATTAACCATTAAAGGAACTGGTACTTTGGCATACATCCTTTCATCCACATAAAAGAAAATTATGATACAAGTTGATTCCCATTGTACATTTTTTAAGGTATGTATGCTAACTCCATCATTAACACATACGAATGATTATGCAACTTAACAAAAGCTACCTTGATTGTATGACATGTAAATTCAACACCACAACTATTCTTCTTAATTCCTTCCACTTGTCTAGGCTTTTCCACTTGTCAGTTGATTTTCAAGTAGGAAAGAATTGGTACTCTTGACATAGAATTTTGGAAAATTTACCTTTGTTATAACTCTATAAAAAAATTTCCTTGACATCACACAACTGTCAATACTGTTGCCAAATGGAAATTGTATTTCAAATAAGAAAAGAGCCTTAGTCAACTACTCTATTACACATCACAAGAGATTTGATTTTCTTACTAAACACTTTGCATTCAAAAAGTTGTACCTTTGACATATGTCACCATCACACAAATTGCTTCCTCAATTGTAATGAACCAAAATTCCAGTTAGACTCAGTGTATATGTAACAATATGTTTCCACTTTTCAATTGGAATTGAAATAAGATCTAAAGAAAATCATTTACTGTGCTATCCAAACCCGATATCACTTACTCAGCTTGCAAAATTAAAAAAAAACCCAATATCTCCAACACAATCTTTCCTTAAAAGTATTACAATAGATAGTTTATATACCCTTGTGTTTTAGTGATAATAGAGCATGTCAAAGTGCATTTTACTAAGAATTAAAATTCCTTTATCATGCATAAAAACCCACATGAAACTGTAGCTAGATTCTTGAATCCTTTCCCTTTCCCTGTTATCTCTGCACCCAAACTCTTACTAATCTCATTGTGATTTTTCTATAGTTCACCTTCGTTACAAATGATATTACATAGATTTTTATTTTTATTTTTGTAATCAATTACATGAATTACTAATTCTTCCCCCTATTCTACTCCCATGTTTTCCAAGAAATTTTCTAGTCTATTTCCTTCTCTATATATATGTAGAATCTGATACATGCTAAAATTGTCTAATAGAGACCATACCTGCTTCAAGATATATTGAAGGTGCTAGTTGAGAATTTTATATTCTTTACATGCATTCAGTATTATTAAAGAATCTCCTTCAATCTGCAATTTAGCAATTTTTAACATACTTGCCATTTTTAATCCATACAAAATTGCACTAGCCTTAGCTACATTGTTCGTAACATTTGATAGCTTGATTGTTTTTTCCATTAAAAATTTTCCCATATGATCTCTAATGACCACCCCTGCACCAGCTTCACCAGGATTACCTCTACTAGATCCATAAAATTTTAACTTAAACCAACCTTGAGGTGGAGGTTTCCAAACTACCTTTGCCCGATCCACCTCATTTCGAGGTAATTGAAGTTTACTCCCATTAAATGGCAAAGCAATTTGAGACAACTTACACAACAATGTTGAATCCCAATCTATAAATGCAACATCTACTCTTTTTATCCAACACACATAACTATTGACTACCTCAGATATATAATTTTCTAACCCAATCAATATGATTTGAACAACACATTTCTCTTTCTTGAATATACATTTATTTCTGGCCCACCAGATTTCCCACACAACCATTGTTGGAATAATTTTCCATATGCAAGCAAAAAAAGAATTGTTAAACAAACATGGCTAGCTAGAGAAAATATCCCATAATTTGTTAGATAAAGGTGCACACCAATTAAATTTTCTTTTAAAAAAAGACCAGCATGCTTGAGCAACCTCACACTCCACAAAGAGATGATTATATCTTCAAAATGCTTCTCACATAAAACACATTGAAATGGACTTGCAATTCCCAATTTGGATAATTTATCACTTGTTAGAATCTTATTCTTAATTGCAAGCCACAAAAAACAACCAACTTTAGGAAGAACCATGGAATTCCAACAAAATGTGTAAGCCCTTTGACACCCTATCTGCATTACATTTTTTGAAACTACTTTATACCCATCTCTGATTGAATACTGACCATATTTAGAGAATTCCCACCTTAACTTATCATTTTCATTTGATAGGAATACCAATATTTTATCCAAGATTTGTTTTAACAACACTCTATGTGCTTGTCAAATATTGCAATTTGAAAAATCTTTCCAAATATAGGCCTAAAGTCTAAAAATATTTTTGGAGAATCTATTTTTGGCAAAATAGCAATTGCATAACATTAAAATGCTTAAGCATTCCTCCTGACAATCGTGATTCCTCCATTGCTCTTAAAAGATCAATTGAAATGAAGTCCCAACATTTTTGAAAAAATATAGTAAATCCATCTGGCCTTGGTGCTTTATCAGGTGATAAGGAAAATACAACAACCTTTACTTCCTCCAAGGTGAAAGGAGATAAGAGCTTGTCATTATCTTCTTGCCAAATCAATTCAGGAATTGATTCCAAAAGATCTGCCCTAACACTTTCAAAATTTGAAGATGAAGCTTGGTTAACTGAAAGCAATTGAGAAAAAAATTTAATGCCTTCTTTCTGAATATCAGCTTCCTTAGAAAGCAACATGCCTGTTTCACTATCATGAATGGAAAAAAAAAGAATTTTTAACCCTCTTAATTTGAGTTGATATGTGAATTTTTTTTGTGTTTCTATCACCATCCTTAAGCCAAATCTCCCTGGATTTCTAACACCAATAAAATTCTTCCTTCAATAATAATTCACACCATTCTTTTTACATTTTTTTCTATTTTTCAAAAGCTTCATTATCCATACCTAGAGAAATTATTTTTTCATTTACTTCTGATAGTTGTTTATAAACCAATTCCTTCTGCACAAAAATATTTTTGAACACTGAAATATTCCATTCTTTAATTTGCAACTTCATATATTCTAACTTCTTACATAACTGAAACATTCTTGAACCTTTAACAAAAGGTGCTGATAACCACCATTGATTGAGAAAAAGAAGAAAATTTAAATGACGAAACCACATAGATTCAAATTTAAATGAGGATTTATGCTTTGACTATAATGCATTTTGAGCAATGTTCAAAGAAATGGCAAAATGATCTGATGCATTAAATGATAGAATCTTAAAAGATAGTATAAAATTAGCAGCTAGCCAATTCAGAGATAGAAGAAACCTATCTAATCTTTCTGCTATTTGTAGAAAATATTTCTGCCTGTTTTTCCATGTATACTTTCCATTTTGTGGCACTATATCAACTAATGCATTATCTTTTATGAAAATTTGGAAATATTTCATAACTACTGGTGGACATATACCACCATGCTTTTCATCTAGAGAATCGATTGCATTAAGATCACCTGCAATGATAACTTTTTCTTGATCCAACTGATCCATGACTTGCATTAATTTGTCCCACAGATGTTTCTTAGCAACAATACTTGTAGGACCATAAACATTAATTAACCAAATAGAAAGGTCATAATGTTTAACTCTCATAAGCTTCCAAATAGTGTCATTTGTCACATTATCAATAAATATTGTTTTAGCATTCCATAGAGTTATAATCCCACCTGAAGCACCTTGCACTGGGTAATGATAAAGTTGCCAGTTAGACCATTTTTTGCACATAATATCAAAATTTTCAAGGGAATTTTTTGTTTCTTGAAGGATAACCACATCTACTCCACAAGTATCCAACTGATGCTTGATTTGATCCCTCTTATCAGCGGCATTAATGCCTCTGATATTCCAAGATACTATATGCATTACACCTTGGGAGAGAAACATGCTCTCCTTGTCCTTTTCTTCTTATCAAACCCAGCTAATGTAATCTTCAAAATAGTCTGTGTACCAGCCTCAATTTCCTCTTGTAACTTGGTAGCCAATGATTTTCTACCCCTTTTTATAGGAGTTTTTTTTTTAGCAATGGGTGACAAAGGAGACTGCAATATGGATAAAGTTTGTGGAACTTCACAAATGTCTTCCTCACTTTTACTCACTGTAAGAGATAGAGGAGACTGCAAAATAGACAAAGTTTGTGGAATTTCAAAAATTCCATCCTCTTCCAACACTTTTGTTTAAATTTCATCAATCAATTGGTCTATACTAGGGATAGTTATTTAGTAACAAAACTATCCAAATCATCATTAAAATTTGAGTGATTAAAGACCTTATCACTTGTAACTTCTCAAAGAGCCCCTAGCCTTAATATTTGACTATCCATTCAAAATTGATAGGGCATAACACAATTCTCAAAAGAAGCCCCAAAACCCCCAAAAGTAATTATCCTTGCTATATGTTGCATTTCTTGTATTGTAACATAATGGAGATCAGGTGAATATAGATACAATGATCTATGAAAATTCCTGAGACCCAATTGATATTTACTCAACCATTGTTTTGAAAAAATTAATAGTAACAACATGATTTTGCAGAAAAGGAAAATCAGAGAAAGACGTGAGACCATCAGAACCTTTAATAACTGACTGATTAGAACTACCATGATATTTTAATCCAAACTCCACTTGCTTTGAATAAAATTTTTTATGACCATTCTGTTTTAAATTACCCATTATATTATGAGAATTTCCACTTGAATATGTGGACTGATGAACTTTTAGAGACAAAACAGAACCTTGAACCATAGCATCATTATTACAATAGGTACCCTTAACAACCAAAGGAAAAGATTGTTCATTTTCTATTGAAATAGAGTATTTAGGAACCAAATCCATAGTTGCACTTGATACTTCTTTTAAATCCGCACCATTAATCCCTTTACAAGCAACAAGTGGATGCAATGGCAACTGACAATGAAAATAGGTTTCATTTGGATGCTCAATAACAACTAACTATTTTCAAATCCCATTATTTGAATTTATTAACAAATGCAAAGGGAGGGCTTTTGAAACATCCAAAAGAACACAAACCCTTACTGGGTGCAAAGGAATAGAAAAGAAATCTAAGTCCTGCTTGAGAAAAATACCTAAATGATTCCCCAGAGTTTCAATAAGATTTGTTTCTCTATATTCCAAAGGGAGACCATGCAATTGGACCCAAAAGGGAAAAAACTTTACAGTATGAAGAGAAGGGTTCAAATTTGGAGACCATGGAAGAGTGTAAAGGCCATGACCCTCAAAAAACCATGACTTGGCAGAGTGAACCATATTCCTAGCTTCTTTAGAATTAAAAATAACTACAAAAACCCCTTCACCCTTGTCAAGAAAAAAAACTTGAGAAGAACCCTCCCATTCATCAAAAATCCATTTTTGTAAAAGATCTATTTTAGGAGTGAAGTTCCAAAACTTACCAACAAGAGCAAGAGATTGCAAATATTGAATTTGAGGTTGCAACAATGCTTGTGGAAACATAACAGAGAATTTAGACACCATTTGTTGAACAAAACCTCCAATCAAAGGCTCTTTACGAACCCACTTTTTGTCAACCGTGCTTTGTACATTTTGCTTGATCTTACACCTTTTTGCATTCTTTAGCTACAAGTTGAGAATACTATAGCAATATTTATGCTTCCTAGGTATATTATTTGGAAATGATGCAGGAGAATCATCCTTAGGAGTGACATAATCAAAGATAAACCCAGAGCCCTTTAGATTTGGATTAAAGGAAGCTTTAGTTTTGATTGGAACATTGTTTGGAAAAGTTGTTGGATAATGCCAAACCGCTCAGCCCAAGAATTAGATCTCAAAGAACTATCACTAGCATTAGTTTTCGAGGCACAAATATCAAATGGATGTTGTGGTGCCCTATTCAATGATCTCTTGGATCAAGAGGAAGGCTATAAATTCATATTTGCAGAGACCAAATGCCCATTATGAAAAACACTACCAAGAAGACGCAAAAAATGCTCAAAGCCTTTAAAAGAACCAACTGAAAGAACACGACTTGAATTGTTGATATTAGCACCATTGGGATGATAAAATGCTCCCCTTTTAACCTAATTGACACCATTGAAACTGGTTGAAATCATAGAACAATCATGAAATTTTGAAAAAAGACTGTTAACAACAAATGAAGAATTCTGATTCTTGCAGTCCATATTTCATTTTTTTAGTTGTTTGGATGTTAAAACCCTCAAAACCTTCAATTAAATCGAAAACCCTATGCTTGTAGGATTTGAGCAGATTATTCTTGGTTGAGCTTTGAGTTCTAACTTGATGGACAACCAATTCATTGTCACCAAAAACTTGTAACAATTTGATGTTCCTTTTTGTGCAAGTTGTAGACCTTAGATGAGTGCTTCATACTCAACCACATTGTTAGTGCAACTAAATTGAAGCTTGAAAGAGAAATAATATTTCTCCTTTCTTGGAGATACTAACATTTCACCAGCACTAGCACCATTCCTATTCCTAGAGCCATAAAAAAACATCTGCCACAATCCGCCAAAATCCTCTTAATTTTTTATGAGATTGGGGATAGGAGCATTTTCTTCATGAATGCAATAGGTGCTAAGACCAGTCTCCTCCACTTCAGCAATAGTTAATGGGTAAAAAATTAAGGCATTTCCCCATTCATCTAACAAACAATCAGGTACCTCATATATAGGATTTGTAGGCTTATGAACATAACACTCCTCCTTTTGATAATGCAAAGACTATAAAGACTTTTGGTGAATCCTATGGCTTCTCCAAAGATTCCTTGAAGAATATACAACTCAATTCCTACAACTACCAATGCAATAGGGAAATATAGATTTGGACAAGATTCCTCCACTCCACAAGCTACAATTGGGAGATATATTCCATGCATCTACCCGAAAGGAGATTATTGAGATACATTAGAAGAGTGGAGAATTGATGGAGGAAGTAGTGAAGGAACTGCAAGAGGTCATACCCAGTGCAAACATAGACACATCACTCTCTGATATGGAAAATTTAAAGCTTTTAATTGATTCTTTTAAGGAATATGCCTCTGGCATCAGAGGTGAAGTAGAGAAAGAAGTAGAAAAGAAAATGAATGATAAAAAAATGTTGGAAATCACCAAGAAGTGTGCTCTTGTACATAAGAAGTTCTCAAATAATTTGAAGGATGCACATATTTGTGTCGATGAGGCTAAGGTTCTTTTTCAATATTGCATGAAGTGGCCTGGTGCCACGCAAAGCATCAAAAATGAGATGGAATCCATTGAGTCCCAAATAAATTAATCCTCTAGTGCCTATGATTTGACACTTGATCTAACTGGTAATACAATGAGTGTAATTGAGGATTTGCATAAGAAGTTCTTCCAACTGCAAGCATAAATGGAAAATGTCATTTTGTAGTTTGGAAAAATAAGGGAGTTGGTGAATGAAAAATTTATATCTATCTCAAATGCCCTTTTGAGTGCTAATAATGCTACATAGATGAATCCAATACCAAGCACTCCAAAAAAAGGAGAAAAAATATTGATGGAGTTTGAAACACAATGCAGATAATTTGGGCCAACAACAAAGACGTGGAAGAAAGGAAAAAAAGAATGGTAGACACATTTGTAGAAGCTACAATAGTCAACTTCCTCTAGTTTACACATTTCATATTCTTTATGCTTTTCCATTTTTAGTTTCAAGATTCTTTGTACATATGTAGAGTATATAGAGCAATGTCTAGTGTAGAATTTTTTGTTTTGCACTGGTCAATAACTCAAAGGGATTCAATCCAATCTTTTCAATTTGTACATATGCATATATTACTCAAGGGAAGATTTGGTATATGTTAGAACTGTTGTAGGTGCCCTTTTCCCTTGATTTCAAAGGGGGGGAGTGCTTTGGAGAATTTTTTGAAGATATTTTGGCATGTTTCCATCAATGAAAAAGGGGGAGATTGTTGGAAGAATGTCAATTATGATGTTGTTGGAAACATGAGCATGAGGGGATAAGAATAAAGATATATAATGATGTGTTACAATATTGTCACTGATGTCAATATTGTATCTTTATGTGGAGATCATGGTACAAACCATTGTAGATCATTTTGGTTAGTTCTAATAGGTTTTGAAGTGTTTGTGGAAGAAATTTTTGCAAGATGGTTTGATCTTGTAAAATTGGTTGTAATGGAAAATTGATTAAGTTTCAACTCTATTAATTTTGTGTAACAAAGCTTCAATTTTTAGGTCCACATCAATCCACAAATGATGTTTTCACTCTACGCTTCTAACATTCTTTTGTTGGTTGTTAGAAGTATATAATTCCATAATTTCATCATGTTTTGGCTCCTAGTTTGGGAGATATAAGTAACATAAGTTTAGTCTAGAAGATTATAGTCATTTCCTATATAGTGCATTTGAGTGGGAGAGTTTGCACTTCTCCACAGATAAGTTTTTGGCTTTGCACTTTTGAGGATATGTTGAAAAATGGCATTAGTGTGTGAATTCTAGTTGGCATTTAATTTTGAGGTCCACATGTTTGAATGTGGGTACAGAGTTGAAGAATTTTGGTATTAGGTCTTCTACGATACCGACCTAATAATTTTTAAGTTATGTGAATGTTGAATATGTGTTTTTGATTAAGGAAAACTAGGTTTTGAAGGGGCCCCAAAACCCTTTACAATGAGAACAGGTTGCAAAAGAAAACACATGGACAACAGGAAACCACGAAAAAAAAAAACTTAGATATTAATGAATAAGCAATGCAAAACCAACCACTAAACCATTAGTAAAGCATCAGTCAAAAAATCCACTAACAACATAGACTACTGTAATTGTTATAATATCTTAGAAGCTTCTAAATTATTAGAGATGGCATTCTCATGCATCTCCACTACATCATCCAACTTCTGAACAGGAATGACGACCCTCTTCTTGGTCTACATGGCCCCTCTTCCTTACTCTTCTCCATCATATTTTTCTGACCACATCTAGGCTTTTTCTTTCAAAATAGTGATCCCTTGGGCACTAGTATGGAGAGGTTGAATACTAACCTACATAATATTACTCATGTCTTCACATATTTTATTGACTTTATCCTCAAGGGTAACCCGCCTAGCCTCATGATGCCTACCAATTTTAGCAACATCAACCACCACCTTATCAAGGATAATATTCATAGTTTTAACCCTGTTGTGCATAGTCCATTCCTTTTTACTATTATTGACCAAACCAACATTGATATTATACATAGAATTCATTCTAATGTTGATTTATTTGACCTCTAAAATAATCCATTTGAATAGAGAGAGGAGGTTTCATGTTCCATCCTTAGCCATTCTAACCACAACATCCATATTTATCTTCTCCCAATTGAGGGGCTCTTCCATTAGATTATTCAACCTCTTAGGCTAGTCCTTCGACACCCTGCCTTTTCCCTTTGAAACACCACTAACAAGAAAATCATCTAGGTTAGCCACTTCAATATCAACCTCTACCTTCCTGGATTTAACAATGGTTCCAACCATCAAACCCAACTGACCCTTCCCATCTTTGGCAACACCCTACACATTACCCTAGCCATTAGGATCAACAATCCTAGCCTGATTAGGGGTTCCTTTATCTCCTTCCCCTGGCATTCATTTACCTTTCCCACAAGCTAGCTTAACCTCTTTTTGAATCCATTTCTTCCCCTTAGCCACACTCTTAATACTAGTAGAAACAACCTCCTTCATATTCACATTCGTATTGTACCCACCTGAACAAGAATGAGACACCTCAAACTTAGGGTTCTTCTTTTTCTTCTTACCACTAGCTTTCTTCAAGCTCAAAATCCCTTTAGAAGACCTCACCTCATCATCCCCTTCCCACTCAACAGAATCCCCCATTTCATAGACAGGGAGGGCACCCTTACCTTTACACCCACTGGAGATCTTAGAAATTTTAGGGACATAATTTACTTTCAAAAATTAGCATAAGCCCTTCATGTAAGATGGATTTATTAGGATTTTTTCTATTCTTTTCAATACCATTTTTCATTGATAACAAAAAATAGAAGGGAAAAGAAACCAAATTATTGTGCCTAAAATGGCTTAACAACAACATGAAATGGAAACCATAGATGGCTGAGAATCTACCATCTAAGGTAAAATACCTCATGATAGCCAAGGAAACATCCCTCCAAATGGGCTTGATGGAGAAGCAACCATACCCACCACAACCCATAATCTCGAGCTTAACTTGCTCCTTACCTTGAAAAAATTAGCTAGAGCACACTTTGAGGACAAATGGTTCCTATATAATTTCTTCCTCTTAGTAGGTAACCCCGTCACTTCAACAATAAATCCCTTCGTGATGTTCACCTCCACACTAGGTACACATAGCATGTGGTTGTTCCATCCCTTAACAAAATCCTTAGTGACCTTTGAATCTAAACCACGAAGCTTAAGAAGATAAGGGCACACTCCCCCCTTCTCCAAGATCTTCCACACCACAACATTGTCTCTAAACTCATCACAAGTAATAGGTTCTTGTCTACAACTATCACTCCCCTTAGTAGCAAGAGCACCCCACACCATTGTCTTCTCCTTAGTTTAGTTCACAAAAAATAAGAAGAAAGTTTCAAATGCTAAGGAATAAGGCTCCCATAATCCGTGTGAGTTTGACAACATGAGGACTCCCAAAAATAAGGACAACATCCTTCAGCTCATTACAACAAGATTTGCAATTATTAAATGGACATGTGTTGAAATCCATACGTCTAATCCAAATAGAGAGGAGATAAAACCAAATTAAATATCCTTTACCTCCCAAAAGGACCGCCAACTTGACATAATCTTTGATCATGATTAATAATGCTTCGAATATTAATGGGGATGACATCATGAGATTGACAACACTTATGAGATGAAATCCCCACGTTCGCAAAGTCATCAACAAAGGAATTCACTTCATGAAAAACATGTGATACAAAGAAATTTTCAATTGATCTTAGAAGGGATAAAGTATCCCCGATGATATGCAAAATAGACCATGATGGAGGATGCATCTTATTTAAACAATTAACAATTTTAAGCGAATCACCTTCCAACTAGATTTTCCTAACCCTAGCCTCTTTTACAAGAAAGAGGCCATGATAGGAAGGTTGAATAAGTGTTGTCGTCTTATGTGGGATTTATTATAGGTCCATGGTAGGATCTATCATAGGTCCATGCCAACCCATTTCAAGTTATTTTGAAATTTGAATTTTGGCACGAGTTGCATATGGAAAGATTTGGGGCCGAAAAGTTATATTTTAAATATTACATCTAATTAGGCCAACCTAATTAATGTTATGCTTGATATAGATATATAATTTAGATATTTTTCATTTTTTTGTAGAATGTTGTGAGTATTCTACATGTAAGTGATGCGAATATTATTAGAGCAATATAAATTTAAGTTATGAATGTTGGGTAGAAGATTAGAGTAATGTGAATGTAGAGGAAATTAGAGGGTTAGATATGAATCAGACAAAGTTTGTAAAGTCAATTTATTGAGATTCATTGGAACTATATTTTATGCATATGAAAGATAGTAACAGTTCAAACTAGGTTGTGAGCCACAATTTCTCATCTATCTTTTTCTCAATGGGTAGTGAGTCCACTTGGACATTAAGTTCAACTACAGTGAGCACTTTTGTAAATATACTATAACTGGTTATAATATATTGTGAGCTAATCCTCACCATGGTTTTTACCATTTTGGGTTTTCCATGTAAAAATCATGGTGTTCATGTGTTATGTGATGTTGTTGATGTTTCATTATTTCTTTCTTTATTGCAATTGAATCTACTAAGTGGATTAATTTTTTTAATGTTTTAATGGTTTAAAAGAATAGCAATTCACCCCCCTCTTAGTATTCTCGATGTTAAATAAAAGAGGATGAATCTCTCCTAGATCTCCACTTTAAGGCCTGCCATAAACCTATGCCTTCTAAGGGGGGTGCTTTGTTGCTTGATGAGGATGAGGATTCGATCTTGACCATGCAGTTGGAGGCTCAACATGTTACTCAAGCTAATAAGCTTTTCAATCTTGTTGGTTGCATGAAGAATGACTTTGGGAACTCTTTGAAAAGGGGGTTTTCTTTTGCCTCCTCAAAATGATGCTCCCCCTCTTATTGGTGGATGCTTTGAGGTTGTGTCATCTCCTATGAGTGTTAATGGTTCCCCTTCCAATGGGGTGACTCCATCTATGGGTGATTTTTCACCTGGTTTAATGTAGACTATTTGTTGACTTGTAGATTCTTCCCTTGTTTGTGGGACAGTAGATTCTTCCCCTATTATGTCTTCTACTACTAAGGATGTGCTCTCTCTAGGTATTGTGAAGCCTATTTGTGGGTTGGTGGAGGACCATTTTCTTTAGCTCACTATTATTTATGTGTTTAATGTGTGTGTGGGCTGGGCCACTGCTAGCTTGTGACATGCTCTTATTAGCAGATTTTTAGGGAAAAGACCTAATATTGATATCATTCATAGTTGGGATTTAGCTTGTTGGGTTGATTATGGTCTGCTAAGTGCCAAGTCTCTGCTAAATTATTTCCTCATGTTCTCTTTCAATACTATTGAAGGTTTCTCTCGGGTTCTTTTAGGAGGCCCCTAGTTTCTTGGTAAGATTTTTCTTTTCCTTCAAAGTTGGGCGGTTGGTTTCGATGCTTCTAAGATTAATTTTGTTCTTATTTGGGTTTATCTCCCAAAGTTCCCTTTGGAATTCTGGGATGAAAGTATTATTTAGGGTCTAGTTGATTGGTTTGGCTAGTTCATCACCATTGATGATGTTATAAGAAATAGAATGAGTTTTTGGTATGCCAAATTTAGTGTCTGTGTTGAGATTGGTCAAAATTTTCCCAACAATATTAATCTAAGATCTAGACTTGGTCTTTGAAATTAGATTCTACATTATGATCTTTCATGGTAATACCACCTTCACAATGTTGGACCCTTCTCATTGTGTCATGTGGTCCATGATAAGATGCATTCCAATGTGCATGCCTTGTTTGAATGCTCCTCTATTGATAAGGGGAAGGATATGGATCATGTTGAGCATTGTCCCTTGGCTAATTTTGGTGATTATTTCAAGGTTAAGGGTAACCTTGATGCTGAGATTGGAATCCCTTTGGATGAGACTCCTTTAAAGGGCGGGTTTTTGCATCCGACCCCTCTTTTGAACGATTTGTTGAAAATTGGGTTCAAACCACCTTGATGATCCTTTATTGGTTTTGGGTCTTTCCAAAACATTTTTTTGGTTCCTTGCTCTGGTCAAAAGCATTGTTTTTCATTCTTGGTTTATTGATGTTGTTTTTCATTCTTCTTTTTTCCTTGTTTTTGTAGTCTTACTTTTTTTTAGACCCCCTCTTTTACCTCTATGGCTGCTTTGTAACAGGTATGGGTCCTTCCCGCATTTATCATAATCAAAACAAATATTTATTCCAATAAAAAAACTTAGCTTCAACTATTCCAATCATAATTGCATCTAGTATGATTCAACCCTAACAACTATAATATTTATAAACTTAGTAAAATCAACTTGCAATAATTTGTTGATCTCATACTACTATGTAGCCTACCTTTAAATTTTTGGCATGAATCATTTGTTAACTACACAAAAAAGAATCATACTACAATCCTACAAAAATAAGTACTTGACATTATTTGGCTACAATAAATATGACTTGATAGAATCTATTATTTCAAACTATTATATGATTTTCCTCTAAATCAGTACATTCCACAAATAATTTATCGACTATCCAACAAATAATTACAGAGTGAATTTTTTAAGATTATGGAAGTGACCTAATTTTTTGAAATATTTTTTGGTATTTTTAAGGGCATTTCTTTTGCCATTTACTAAGTTTTTATCATTATTTCTTATAGATTAGAAGTTTAGTATTTTAAATTTTTTAGAATTTTATTTTATTTTTAAAAGTCAAGATGCAATTTTTTAACCAAAAATATCTTAAAAATTAAAAATTATTTTTCTACATTTCTATTGGCTAAAATATTTGAGGTCTTATTGCAAAATTCAAAAATTATGGACGAAAAGTGGTTCTAGTATCCATGATGCCTAAATCAAGGAAAATAGTAGCCATAAAGAAGCCATACTTTACAAATATTATATGTACACTCAATAATATTTATATTTATATTAATATTTCTATATGAAATACTTTTAATTTTTTTACAAACATAATATAATACTTATTAATTTATTTATTTTTTATAATATTTTAATATAAATATTAAAAAATTACTAATATTTTCAATTAACTTTTGATTTTATTATTACTGCTCACTACTTGCCCTATGTCTTAAGCCTTTTAGCGTCAAGAGGGATCCTGCTGCCTCAATTTCATCCTTTGTAAAGTATTCAATGCTAAGAAGAGGGGGGAATCTTCATCTTGATTGTTCTTTTTGGCATAGTGATAGGAATCATATTTGCACCTCTGAAACTTGCAGTAGATGGAGACAACATACTGCTCTCATCTAGATCTTTTTGCAAATGCATGATCCATTGTTAATGTTGTATAAAATTTTGCTATGTATCCCACTATTTATTTGATATATAATACAAAAAAAAAACTTTTGATTTTCTTTACATAATATTAAACACTTTCAATATCCTATTCATAATTGATTGTGAATTATTAAGACTTTTAATATTCTTATAATCTAATATTACAATTCTAAGTTTATATTTTAAGTTTAATTTTAAACTTGTATATTTTTATTTCTAACTTTATAGTATTTATGATTAATAATTTATCATAATTTAATATTAAAATTATATTAGTATTCTTCTCATATTTTTAAATTTTACTAATATACTTTTTTATTATTTCCTCAAGATATAATATTTTATAAAATGGCAAATATCCTTTTAAAAGATGGCCACACAAACTTCATTAATGAAACTTAAATGGCCTAATACTACTCATAATTATCTAGTGATTTAATTAATGCTAACACATCTAGCTTGCGGTTTTGCACATTTCAAATTTATGTTAAACTACATTGCATCATGAAAAGGATGCCCCTAGCCCATCAACATCTTGGGGGCAATAACCAAAAACTAATATGTTAGGTTTTCCCCTTAAAAGAAGGCAACACCACTATATTGTCTGCATAAAGCAATCTTGTTTTCATGTAGGAATGTTAAAAATGGAAACTCTTAGAAGAATATACGCCCAAGCCCTGTTAGATTACATGCCAAGAAATTATAGAGTTCTAGTCCCAGTTCGAGTTTGGGAAGCTCCTATTCCGGGCCCATTTGAACAATGCTACATGCAACAATTCTTCAAAATTGATTAGCCCTACATGGCAAACTACATCTCCACATATTTTGATTTTTTAGAGGAAGAAACAATAACAAGTGTAGTTAGACAATATGATCTCTTCAAGGGTAAAGGTTTTATATAGGTACTAGCACTTGTACCAGAAGGGGTGCAAGGGTTATGCTAATAGAAAGGTATATGTAATAAAAAAATAAATACAATCAAATCTAACTAGTCACTTGATCATATCTGTATTGTTTACTTTATAGTTTTTTCTTACATTAATTATAGATTTCACAATTAATTATATTCTACATATAGTTTTGTATTTTAAATTATATTTTTTTTGTTAAATTTTATATTTATTGTATTCTATATTTTTTATTGAGGTATATATTTGGTATATTTTATATTTTATTGATGAAAAAAATTTTAAAATCTAAATTTATAATTTAGCTTTTAACTTTATGTTTTATATTTTATAATGTATTTTGTAATTTTTGTTTTATATCAATTTTTTATTTTTATGTTTTTTTAATAAAAGAGGTGGACCACTATAATATATTAATATAAATATAAATATAACTTACAAATCCTGGTTTAGGTGAGCATACTGGTAGGAAAGAACTAGGAAGAAAACCTCTGATTGTAGCTCAAGAAATTACAAAATTGTTACAAAATCGTCCCAATTAATGGGATCCATAAAAAATCCTATCAATCTATCTCAGTAATAAAGTTCATAAATTGATTTTACATAGACATTAAAACATTGTGTTTTTGAACAATTATCTCATAAAAAGTTAGCAACTATATACATTACAATGCCGATAAATTTAACACCCATAATCCTAAATTAACAAAAAGTATCCCAAAAAATAAAACTAAAACAGACTTTATTCCTCCATTTGTTCACCACCTTGTATAGAATTTTCATCTTGCGCCTCTGGAATGACGTGAAGACCCAGATCATTTGCAAAAATTTAAAACCCATTAATGGCTCCTCAACATTATTTTCCCTTGGCAAAAACCTTACATTGTAACTTTGATGCTCTCGCACAGTAGGGATGGGCGAATTTTGGCCTGGCATCACTTCCTCCTTAATGGCAACTGGCTTGGGCTGAACTTCTTCTACCTTCAAATTGATAGGGGGAACAATATGCATATTGGGCTTGTGCTCACAAAGAAGGGAAATTGCATAATATTTCTCTTTAAAATCAAATGAAATGGCAGGACACAAGCATCTACAATGTTTCCTTAGGGCTTTCAATAACACACTATCATTTCTAAATTACAACGCTATTCTAACTGCTTTGAATATTTCATCAAAACCCTGTTTAGTTTTGAGATATTCCCTTGGAAATACACCCCCTACACACCTATCCCTAGAGAAAAAATTGTATTCTTGTACCGCTTTTGATAGTGCATTCCTATCAATTAACTGGGGTTTAACAAACTTTACTACTATTTGTTCAAGCTCTACCAGAGATTGAAAGAAATCCAATATGTTTGAAAGAAACACTGAAAGTACCTCTGACGGGTATATTATCCTCCTGGCTTGTGGGCTAGCAACTTCCACACCCATAATCGACCTTACTGCCTCTTCCACCTTTAGACAAGATACATCAAAAATTAAAGATAGGTTCGCATGGGAGAGATTCTCCTCAAGTAGATGCTCCCATTCTTTTACTGAACAGGGTACTCTGAAATTCCACGGTCATGCCAACATTTTTAAGCTTCTTCGCTCATAGATGACTCGACTCTTTGCTTTCCAGAAACCTCCAAAGCAATTGACAATGTGTTTGGTAAAAAAGAGCCTAGTATAGCCGCTATTTAAAAGCAAATTTCCTTTATTAACTGCTTCCATATCAAGCATAGCCCAAAATTCGATGAGAATTCCACCTCCATTGGGCTCGTGTGAGGTCATTTCTACTGTAGGTTTATTTAATTTTCACATTTGATAAAGGCATATGTGTTCCTACATATAAACTTCACCTTAGGGGAATTAGAGAAAATGAACAAGTGTTCATTTGTTTGGGCTTGTGGCAATTCCATGAGGCATCCTTCAACTACTAAACTGAGCTTAGATGAGCTTAGATGGTTTGTAATGATCACATCATTACTCTTTAAACCTGCCAGCCAAGTGAAACGATCACAAAAATTGGATAGCCCGCAATCATGATTTGATAATTCTCACCGAACAAAAGTATAGCTTAATGTATGTAAATCTTTTTGCATCTTGAAATGTGAGAGGCACATTTTCCATCAACATTTTCAATCATGATTTAAGAGAAAGAAAATATGAAGCCCAAATTTTGGCGTAAAGTATATTTGAAGCGACATAATTACCCATGATCACTAACACTCCCTAGCATTCCCCTATTTCGAAGTAGTAATGAATTTATTTCAAACAACTAAGTGATTTTTTCTCCTTTGCATTCCCTTGTTTTGAAGTAGTTATAAATTTATTTCAAACAACTAAGTGACTTGTGTTAGCCTCTTGGTTTATTAGATCGATTAGATGTGGATAATCTCTTAAATAATTTATGGCATGCAAGACTCTGATCTCCTTACCCTCACTACCCAAGTTTTCCAGGAAATCTACTACTTTATTGCCTTCTCTATATGTATGAGAGATTATGGATGCATTGTATTTATCTAGCAATGCCCATGCTTTGAGTAGAATATATCTTAAATTCCAATTTTGAACCTTTCTTTCTCTGCATGCATTTATAATTATCATTGAATTTCCTTCTAAATAAAGATTTGAGATCCTCAACTACAACACCAATTCCAGGCCCAACAATAATGCTTGTGCTTCTGCAAAGTTATTCGTGCCTTGCTTTAAATGGATTGCAGAGGTTACCAAAACAACTCCTAATGAATTTCTTATGCAAATGCATGCCCCTGCTTGACCTGATTCCCCTTTAGATGCCCCATCAAAGTTTAATTTAACAAAACCTTCTTGAGGTGGAATCCATTTGACTAATATTCTATCAACTTTAGTGATGTTGTTTCTAAGTTGACTGCCATTAAATGGTAGCTTAATACCCTTCCAATTCATCAAAATAATGCTATCACAATTTGTAAATAGTGAGCTTGTCAACTTCTCTTTCTGAGCACATGTATTGACCCCTTCAAATATTGCTTTTTCAATTTTCATTATTGACAATTAAACTGGAGATCTTTTTTTTCTGAATATTCTCATGTTTCTTTCCCACCAAATGTTCTAGATCACAATCATTGGGGTAATATGCCAGATACTTGCAAAGAAAGATGTTTGATATATTAATGGCTAACTCTGAAAGAGGTCCCAAAGTGTGTTTGGAAGAGGATTATAGAGATTTAGCTTGTTTTTAATAAAATTCCAACACTGATTGACAAAATTACAATGTAGAAGCAAATGATCAACTATTTCAAACTCTTCTTTTCACAGGGTGCATTTGAATGGATCTGCAATCTTTAGTTTGACCAAGTGGTCACTCGTTAGAATTCTTTTCTATAAAGCAAGCCAAGCAAAGCTTCCCACTTTTAGCAATACTTTATTGTTCCAACAGAAAGTAAATGCATGTTGAGGTTGTGAATTATTGTTAAACTTGCTTAGAACTGTATATCCTTCCTTCACAAAGTATGTTCCATCTTTATAGGTTGCCCATATGATTTTGTCTAGCTTTGCAAATAGATACACTATTCTTTCCTTCATAATGTTAGAGAAAAAGGTCAGACTGCTATGGAGTGACTAGGTTAGTTGATGAAATTTTCCACTCTACTTTCCCAGAATAGGAATTGGATGTCTAAACATAGTCTAACAAATTTTCACCCCAGGCTTGAGATAAGATTGTTCTTATCTCATGTAAGTCCTAGTTTTCTGATAGTGGTGGTTTTCTATTCCAAGATTATACCCAAAAATTTACACTCTGCCCATAATTTACCTCCCAAGATGAGAACTTTATAATGAGATTTCTACTATTCAAGATGAAATTCCAAATAGTAGAACCCTTTGGAGGGTCTTCCACTATTAAGAATCTTGTTGGGGTATCATTGTCTAGATACTTGGGTTACATTATTCTAGTCCATTTGGCCTCTGGGTTAGAGTACATTTTCCAAGCCAGCTTAGCCCCAAATGCTTTATTTCTCCATAAAAGATTTTAAACTTTGCCCCCCCCTTGTTTCTTTCCTTTAGATAGGCCTTCTAATGATATCAAGGGAACTTTTTTCTACTCATAAATGTTACCTTTCCAAAGAAAATATCTAATTATCTTTTCAATTTCTTTAATTACAGATGCATGAGCTTTTAGAACAGCTAAGAAATAGTTTGGAATAGATGCTAACAATGATTTAATGAGAAGGATTCTTCCTAATAGTAATAACCATTAGGCTTTCCATATTAAAATTCTTTCCTTAAGTCTATTAATTACTTTGTCCCAATAATAAGCTTTATTTGATCCTTTAAAAAAGGGAATCCCTAAGTAAGTACAAGGCAATTCCACTTCTTGAAATCCTAGGATCTTCACTATTTTCTTCTTTAGGTCATCAGGAGTATTTAAAATGTAAACCTTAGAATTTTCTAGATTAATTTTTTGCCTAGATGTTGAGGTATATTTGTCCAAAACCTCTTTGATCTATTTAGATTTAGATAGTGTTGATTTGTTGAACAAAAGAGTTTCATCTACAAAGAGATAATGGGTGACCGAGATACTTGAGTTTGATATTTGTACTCCTTGCCATAAGTGTTGATTATGCTTGAGTAAAATATATATGCTTAAGGATTCTGCCATTATTATGAAGAGAAATGGTGACAGTGGATCTCCTGCCTAACCCCTTGTGTGGTACTAGAAAAACCAGATGGACTTCCATTTATAATCACCAAAAACTTGGCACCTGATAAACAAGACATTACCCACCTTCGCCATTGAGAGCCAAACCTGAATTTTGACAAGACCTTATTTATAAATTTCCAATCTACTTTGTCGTAGGCTTTCATCATGTCTAACTTTATAATGAAGGAGGAAAGCTTTGACAATGATATTGTGTGTAACACTTCATGTGCAACAATTTCCCCTTCATAAGTTTCCCTTCCAGGGACAAAACTCCCTTGCTCCTGAGAAACAATCCTTGGTATGAGTGGCTGCAATCTTAAATAGATTTCCTTGGTGAATATTTTGTAGATTTTATTGCATAATGAAATAGGCCTAAACTCCGCAAACATTTTAGGATCTTTGACCTTAGGCAGAATTGCAACATTAGTAACAATAAATTTCCTAAACATGGTTCCAATTCTTCTAGATACTTCTAACTCCCATAGAAGTTAAAAACATAAAAACTCCTAGCATTTCTAAAAAAATAAGGCTATGAAACCAGCAAGACCAGGAGCCTTCTCAAGTGGAAGTGAGAAAACTACATTTTTCAGCTCTTCCAATGTGAAAGGTCTCATGAGTAGGTTATTGTCCTCGTTATTGATAAGATGTGGAATTGTATTCAATAATTCATGTTGATCATTGGTTCTATTAGCATATGTGCTTGACGGGGCAGATAATAGTTGTGAGAAAAACTTCATGCCTTCACTTCTTATGTCCTCTTCTTTTGAAAGCCAGTTTCCTGAAGATAACTCCTAAATTGACTGAATTGATTTTGCTATCTTTTAGATCTATGTAGAGGCATGAAACAATTTCGTGTTACAGTCTTGAGAATTTTGTCTCCAATAGACCTCTTCTCAGGCACATAACTCCTCCCATTCCTCTTGTAATCTATTCTATTTTGCATGAAGATTAGTATCCAAGCCATTTTGAATTACATTATGATGGAATGTTGTTAATTTTTTTTAAAATGTCCTTTTGTTGAAAAATATTTTTGAAAACTTGCTTATTCGACTCTAATTTTTTGTTTTACATGAATCAACTTTTTGTGAAATTGGAACTGTTGTCACCTAGAAATGCACCCTATGCAAAGTTTACAAAATTTGAGCTTTCCAGAGCAACATGGGATCATTTCAAGGCTGTGGGTCACCTATAGTTGAAATGAACCTCCAGAGAAGGTCGGCTTCCTTTGGGTATCACCTAAACTAACGATCTTGTGAGGCAAAGGGAGAAGAAGTGCATACAAAATGAAAATATACTGAACTATTCCTATGGTGATACACCGAGTTGATGAGAAATCGGGAAATAAAAACAAGATGCAACCACACTGAGGAAACTAGACTGTAGCTGCTTTACTTACTCAACATAACCCCATTAGACTTATGCATCGCTCTTGATAGGTTTGATCTACATACATATCTCAAGAAGGAAGAAACAACTTCATAGCTTTGTGATATGAATACAGATTTAGAAAAACATTGTTAAAGAAATACATACATAAGCTAACATACAAAAATGAGAGTGGTAAGAGCCTTAGTACTTGTTTTCAAGGTGAACTCTGTTTTGCATTCTAGATTTCAGTTGAGTTACAAAACATACATTTAGTCGAGAAAGGATTGACGAAATCACTAACTCTTTAGAGTGTATAATCCGAACTACTTACAAAAAGGCAAAAAATGCCTTATATATCAAAATGTGTTGGCCCCTTAGGGCTTACAAAATATCAGTTCCAGAAAAAAAAAAAAAAACTATCCTAAGATCTTTTAATTGAATTAAATGTTGCACCCCTGCGTGTCCTTACTGTATGTGTCGGTTAAGAGTTACTGCCTAGAGAAGCCTTCTGATCTTTTCGCAACCACCGCATTCATTTCAATCATGGCATCGTGTCTTGGTCGAACCACCTCGGCTGAACGCTTTGAATGTGCTGAGCTCACAACAGATACATGTTGAATTCATTCCGTTGACATCCTTTCTGCTGGTCAAGCTGCCACGACTTGCCTCTAGTTCCCCCTGGTTGGTCGAGTGTATTCCATGTAGACTCTATGGGCAGTCAAAATCTCCTTTGATCAGAATCGCATCTCAGCAAGACGCTGAAAGTGTCTCACTGATGCAATTATGCTCCTCTAAATCCATCGGCATAGCGTGTGACAGTCGATGAGAGCTCTTATCGAGCCACCAAAGTCATATCGAAGTCAGCTTTGTCATCGCTCAGAACATCAGCAAGACACTACCGAGTCAGTAGGATCTCATAGTGATGTCGGATCCTTCTTCCCGGACTCATTCTATATCAGTCGGATCCTTCTTTGGTTGGCGAAACCTCTTGCCGAGCCTCCTCTTGTCTCCTTTTCCTTTTCATTTTTCCATCTGCCTGAGCTCTTCCTCAGTCGGCAAGACACTCGAGTGTCGGTGAAACATTTTACCGAAGGAAAAACATTACCCTGAAGCCCTTCATCTTCGACAGGAGTTGATTAATGTCACCTCAAATGCACTCCATACTACCGAGCTCTTCATTTCTTTTGGCAAGACTCAGGAAAGTCGGGAAGACCTCATAGCGAGGTCCCCCAGTTGTACCGATACCTGCTTCAGTCGCTGAGACCACCTTCATTCGCCGAGACATCTTATAGAATCCCCTTTCCTTCGGCAAACTCTTCATTTCGGGAAGACTCCTGGCAAGAACCTTTGTTGTCAGCCAGACCTCTCGTCGAGCTCCTTATCTTTCGGTAATGAGCTATCTTCTCTTCGGTTGGGGAGACATTGCCATCTCGGTGAGACCTCTCGCCGAGCCTTAAATCTTTGGGTGAGCTTATCTTATTATCGGTAGGACCCCATCTTTTCGGGAAGACATCTCGCCGAAGAGGAAGCTTTATGCCAAAAACTCCCCAGTGAAACACTGTCGGCATGTTGATGGTGTTTTCTACACAGCAACAACTCAGACAGAATGCAATATTCTATCTCTCTTGAAAGGTTATTTTCAACAATAAATTACTGAAAATCACCCCAAGGTCTCTCAGGTGTCAGGTCATGACAATGCATAAACAACTCAGATAATATGTGAAAATGCTGGTAATCACAAGGGGCCTTACAAATGAACAATGCTGGAAGTGAATTTTCATCAGACGCAACAATATGGTGATGCTTTCAATCCTAAAACTAACCCAAATTCAAAATAAACAGCAAAAGAGATAAGGGTTCAGAGAAATTTCTAAATCTAAACTATTTCTAAGACTAACAATGCAAATGATAAACACTTGAAATGGACCAATCCCAACGAAACCAATCTCTGCTTGACCAAGATTAATCTACAATTTTACAGAAATAGTGCAATCTTCTAAGGTTTTAAAGATTTTTAGATCATGAACATTCACCCAAGGCAACCCGATTGCAGTTGAAATGAATAAATCTCCATAATTGAACCAAGCACAATGAATATAAAGGTCCAGGCTAACTTTATAAAGCAACTAACAATCAGCTAGCTGCAAAAAGTATGGACCTGGGATTGCTGCAAACACTTCAAACATTAAATCATGAACATCATTGAATCAGATCTAAATCTAAATCTAATAACCATGAGCAATTTTAAAAATTGAATCATAAGAACCATGCAAGATAAGTCAACACAAAATATATCACCAGAAAATCACAATGCTTTCAATTGTATTGAATCACCAAACTCCAGCAATAATTCCAATGTTCTGTTACATCACTTGCTCAGAAATTGGCTAGCTTCTACCTCTATTCTACTGGTAAATTCGTTCTCTATCAAATCTTCTCCTAATCTCTCCCCCCCTTTTTACAAATGAGGCACAAATGCCATTTAGAGAACCCCCAAACATGTCGGCCTAATTAGATTTTACAACAATAACTGGCCCCAAAACAGGTCGGCCAGAAGAATTTCAAAATAGGACAAGATTTGCATTAAATGTATGAATATTATCCATGTCGACCTACGATCTCCAGCAAGATCAAATTCGCGTGTCTTCTAGAAAGTCCTTCAGCTGTAGACAGTTTTGGCACGGATTTTTAAGCAGGTCCCACTTTGAAAATTTAAATTGAACATTTCTAGATTTCCCTCTTTGGCACGAATCCATATGCAAGTTCCCCTTTTAATATTTGCTTAGTCATTTTTATAAGGAAACTTTCCACTTTCAGAAATTTTTTTCATTTTTGGAAATTTTATTTTTGATTTTTTTTATCTCAAGAAATTTTCATTTTCGGGATCATTTTTAAAATTTCCATTTTTGGAAAAAAAAATATTTTCAGAAAAAATTCCATTTCGGGAAACCAGACCAAGGGGAAAATCCGGAATAATTTAGGCTAGGCGGACTCCAGACCAGAATCCGGAAAAATCTAGGCAGACAGGAATCTGGAAAAATCCAGCCAGACAGGAAAATCCTGGATTGGACTAAATAAGGCAAAAATTTCAATAATAGATCATCAAAACGAACCAAGAATGCGTAAAACATCATGTAATATATCAAATTAAGTGTGGGGTGTCGAACATTTATCATCAAATTCATCAATTTAATCTAGTATTTCAATTTGCACAAAGCATGGCAGAAAATCCAGAAAAATCCGGGTGGACCGAATTTTCGCGGATGGCATAAAATTCCAGACTTTGGCACATTCCGAAAAACTGAAGAAATCCAGGAAAATCTGGGTCAGGTGGAAAATCTCGGAAACAGGCAAAAACCCGGATTTTGAGCAGAATCTGGGAAAATCCGGACGGACTGGGAAATCCCGGATTGGACTAAAAACCCAAATTTTTGCACAGAGCCGGACTTTGAGCAGAATCCGGAAAAATCCGGACGGACCGAAAAATCCCGGATTGGGGTGAAAACTCGGATTTTGCTCAGAACTTAGTTTTTTCAAAGTGCATCTTAGAAAAATCACTTGGGCAAGCAAGATGAACATCTAAGGACCTCCAAAGGCAATGAAATCAACAAAATTAAGGGGCGAAAAGACACCAAAAGCCAGAGCAAAAGAGAGGGTTCCTACTTTCAGTGGGACATGTGTGCAAAACTGCACAAGAAATGGCGACTCCGCTGAGAAAATGCTCTAAAGCATTTTGATGATGAACAAGAATCATGAACCCAATATCTCTGGTTTCGATCTCCCTATCGGGCAAACAAATCAAAATGCAAGATTAAAGAAAATCAAGACCAAAGGCTGACTGAAACTTCCATAGACTGAAAATCCAAGTGTGTGCAAGTGAGTTCATTTCCTTCCTTAAGCTACCATAGAAACCAAGCTCAGTCAAGTTAGGCTACGTAAAGATTCTAACTCCAAAAGCAACCTGGATAGAGCCTCGCTACCAGTCAGGCGTCCATAGCCCCGACGAGGTTATCACTGTGACTCTCCTGAACATAGCTCTACTGCCAGCCAGGCATCCATAGCCCAGGTAGAGATATTCAGATACTCCTGATAAGTTGAAATCATTCTTCTGACTCTCAATATTTTCTCTTTTTTTTTTATATTTATTTTCTTTTTCACTTTTTCATTTCCACCTGTGAACAGTGAAGTCCACACTCAGGGCTGAGAACCACAGTGGCACTGAAGCAGAAATATGATTTTTCACCCAACAAGACCTTGCAAGGATCCTACTACAACCTTCAGATTCTGAAGATGTATGAAGGATATAAGATTTCAGAATACTTCAGTTTCAAGTCAGACCAATGACCCATTCTCTTTAAATCAAGTATTTAGACTGCTTGACACCAACAAAAGATCTTTGACCATTAATTCAAGACATATGACTAAAGTCCATCAATAAAACGCTTAGAACAATCCCAGATAATAAAGAATTATTGCACAGAAAAGACGCTCCCCAACCAGAAAATAGAAAACCCAAGCCAGAGAAACAAAACAACAACCCAACTGAAACTCACAACAAACTAAACTAGCCAAAACAGAAGCAAAGAAAATCAATCTAAACTAAAGCAATCCATCCTAAACAAAACAGACAAAAGCAAAAGAAAAACAGACCAAGCTGCATTTATTCAAATCAACACTATGTAGAGAGAGACTCAAAATGGCTCATGATCAGATAGGATGAATTGAGACTCATCCCCATATGATTAACCAATGTATGGACAAGTAATAAGGTGAAGGTAACAGTCCTGAAAAAATGCAAACCTGTCTTTATATTCAGAAAAATAAATCTCTGCATTGTAGCATTCAAACTCCATGTCAAGATTAGGAATAACTAGTAACTGAGGTAACTCATTAGGACAATGATTAACCCATATGCAAGTTTTCTTTCCTAAATCTCCATAATCAAATTGACAAGATTCAAAATTTCCAGCAAAGTAAGAAACAACCTGATTTTATATTTCTGCAGACTGAATGTTGTGTTCATCATCCTGCACTTGTGAAGAGTTGATCATAGTGTCATCAGGGGGTCTCCATTGATGGTGCAATATTCCACTTGCATTTGAAACATGCAAGATAGAATTAGAGGAATCACTACATAATGCAGAGTGAAATTCATATCGAAGACTTCCAGAACTATGAATATGAACTTTTCACCTAAAGAAGCTGGGGCATGTTCACCAATACTGACTGCAACATTTCTGTTTTCAACATCATTCATGTTTTCCTACACATCAGTGTGAACCATATTAGCTACCTCATCAATAATGCATAAAATCTGTGAATTTTTAGTGCTTTGTTCATCAATATATAGAGGAAAAACATAATTTGATAAATGAGAAGGCTCCCTGAATTCATTTTTTGTTGGCACTAGCTCGGATTCTTGATCACAATCATCAGGAATGTTGATCACTTCACTAAGTGCTTCCTCATGTTCTTCAAGACATTCATCATCAACTGGTTGACATTCCTCGGTCAGAGATTTGTCTGATGCATCTGTCTGTGTATCGTTTGCATGTAAGAGTAGTTGTACTTGTTCCTTCACCTCCTTTATGACTGTTTGACACTGGAAATAGGTGAATTCTAAATGATCTTCCTCATGTATCCTATACCAAGCTAGTAACAATAGCTCCTCTACGTAGACTCCAAAACCTAGGCTTGACCAATCTCTTATAATTCTAGCAACAAACTCTTTATATCTGGTCTGTATCACATCTTCGTCTTGGAAAGAAAGAGCTTGTAGGGGAACTTCTTGTTCGGCCTCCACTATGTTTTTCGGAACTTGACTAGCCTCCACAAGAGCATCCTCCTTGATCTCCATAGGTGATTCTTCACTTAAATATTCCTCTGTTATCTCTGATGCCTCAGATTCACCTTCATGACACTCAGTTCCTTCCAAAGTCACGTCAACATCAGTTGCAATGCCATCCCTGGATTCAGAAGTAGTCAGCCCTTCTGTAGTGCATTCTTTGCTTAACTCACCCTTCCGCTCCAGGTATTCTTCAACTTTAAAGATAATGTCCCCACACGAATGACATATGAACTATGAATGGGCTGCATCATGGACCCTGCACCATCTAGATGAAAGGAAATCCTGCAAGTGTTTACCACTGGCAAACTGATCCTTGACCATCTGTGTGAATGTCTCAACTACAACATCAATAAACTCCAGATCTGAGGAGGCTAATGGTTCATACAGATTTTGTATGAAAAGGTTCCTTTGCAAGACCATCTCAATGTTATCTAGAAAGGCCAAGCATTCAAACTCATTGTGTCTATAGGTATTATGAAGCCTACACTTGTCTGAAAATGCACAATGATGTAAACCCCTGCCATTTCATTGATTTATCCTCCTATTCAAAGACTTACAGATTTGAAAAAAATCAATTTGAAGACTGTTTCCATTATGAAAAACATAACGCTACTTTTCCATCTTGACTCAGAACTTGAATTTTCAGATTTTAAGATCTGCCATATCTCAGATTTTCAACATAGAGGCTCATTCAATCTTCTAGCTATGTCACCTTGTTCGAGCCCTCCTTCTAGCGCCAATCTGTTGGTGTTTTCTGCACAGCAACAACTCAGATAGAATACAATATTCTATTTCTCTTGAAAGGTTATTTTCAACAATAAATTACTGAAAATCACCCCAAGGTCTCTCGGGTGTCAAGTCATGACAATGCATAAACAACTCAGATAATATGTGAAAATGTTGGTAATCACAAGGGGCCTTACAAATGAACAATGTTGGAAGTGAATTTTCATCAGACGCAACAATATGGTGATGCTTTCAATCCTAAAACTAACCCAGATTCAAAATAAATAGCAAAAGAGATAAGGGTTCAGAGAAATTTCTAAATCTAAACTATTTATAAGACTAACAATGCAAATGATAAACACTTGAAATGGACCAATCCCAACGAGACCAATCTCTGCTTGACTAAGATTAATCTACAATCTTACAAAAACAGTGCAATCTTCTAAGGTTTTAAAAAAAATTAGATCATGAACATTCACCCAATGCAACCTGATTGCAGTTGAAATGAATAAATCTCCATAATTGAACCAAACACAATGAATATAAAGGTCCAGGCTAACTTTATAAAGCAACTAACAATCAGCTAGCTGCAAAAAGTATGGACCTAGGATTGCTGCAAACACTTCAAACATTAAATCATGAACATCATTGAATCAGATCTAAATCTAAATCTAATAACCATGAGCAATTTTAAAAATTGAATCATAAGAACCATGCAAGATAAGTCAACACAAAATATATCACCAGAAAATCACAATGCTTTCAATTGTATTGAATCACCAAACTCCAGCAACAATTCCAATGTTCTGTTACATCACTTGCTCAGAAATTGGCTAGCTTCTACCTCTACTCTACTGGTAAATTCATTCTCTATCAAATCTTCTCCTAGTCTCTCCTTTTCTACAAATGAGGCACAAATGCCATTTTAGAAACCCCCAAACATGTCGGCCTAATTAGATTTTACAACAATAACTGGCCCCAAAACAGGTCGGCCAGGAGAATTTCAAAATAGGACAAGATTTGCATTAAATGCATGAATATTATCCATGTCGGCCTACGATCTCCAGCAAGATCAATTCACATGGTTTCCAGAAAGTCCTCCAGCTGTAGACAGTTTTGGCACGGATTCTTAGGCAGGTCCCACTTTGAAAATTTAAATTGAACATTTCTAGATTTCCCTCTTTGGCACGAATCCATATGCAAGTTGCCCTTTTAATATTTGCTTAGTCATTTTTATAAGGAAACTTTCCACTTTCAGAAATTTTTTTCATTTTTGGAAATTTTATTTTCGATTTTTTTTATCTCAAGAAATTTTCATTTTCAGGATCATTTTTTAAAAATTTCCATTTTTGGAAAAAAAAATTATTTTCAGAAAAAATTCCATTTCGGGAAACCAGACCAAGGGGAAAATCCAGAAAAATTTAGGCCAGGCGGACTCCAGACCAGAATCTAGGAAAATCTAGGCAGACAAGAATCTGGAAAAATCCAGCCGGACAGGAAAATCCCGGATTGGACTAAATAAGGCAAAAATTTAAACAATAGATCATCAAAACGAACCAATAATGCGTGAAACATCGTGTAATATATCAAACTAAGCATGGAGTGTCGAGCATTTATCATCAAATTCATCAATTTAATCCAGTATTTCAATTTGCACAAAGCCTGGCAGAAAATCCAGAAAAATTCGGGTGGACCGGATTTCCGCGGATGACATAAAATTCTGGACTTTGGCACATTCCGGAAAACTGAAGAAATCCGGGAAAATCCGGGTCTGGCAGAAAATCCTGGACGCAGGCAAAAACCCGGATTTTGAGCAGAATCCGGGAAAATCCGGACGGACCGAAAAATCCCGGATTGGACTAAAAACCTGGATTTTTGCACAAAGCCGAACTTTGAGCAAAATCCGGGAAAATCCAGACGGACCGGAAAATCCCGGATTGGGGTGAAAACCCGGATTTTGCTCAGAACTTAGTTTTTTCAAAGTGCATCTTAGGGAAATCACTTAGACAAGCAAGATGAACATCTAAGGACCTCCAAAGGCAATGGAATCAACAAAATTAAGGGGCCAAAAGACACCAAAAGCCAGAGCAAAAGAGAGGGTCCCTACTTTCAGTGGGACGTGTGTGCAAAACTACACAACACGACGTAACCCTTGCCGGTTGCCAAGACATCACACTGACTTGACTTTCCTTGGGCGAGACCCTTGGCCTTCGGCAAGACATCCTTGATCACTGGGAGATCACTGCGAAAGCTTCAACTCTTGGCGAGGCCTCCTTTTTGTTTCGCTGAGACCCATGCCAAACTCCCGCATTCTTTCAGAGCTCTTCATTTCAGGGAGACTTTTGTGTGTTGGTGAGACATTCACCAAGCTTCATTCATTGTGGCGAGACCCCCTCGATGTCGGCATGACCTCTCACCGAAACCAAAATGCTTCGGCGAGATCCTTCGTGTTGGGGAGACATTACCAACTTGGCAAGACCTCCTGCCGATACCCACATCCTTTGCCGACACCGCTTCACCCTGACGATTGTCGGCGAGACCTCTTGTTGTCGTCGAGACCATATGCTGAAGGTATATCTTATGTTGATGGCGGAAACCCTCCTTAGGCGAGACACCTATTATCGGGAAGACTCCTGGCGAACCCCTTATGCTATCGCTAAGACATTCTATTCTCGCTAAGACTTCTTAGCGAGCTCCTTCACTTACCCCAAAGTGTCCAACCGGTGTGACCTTCATCCTTCGGCAAGACACTTTGCCAAAGGAAATATCCTTTTCTGAGACCTGTGCTTGTCGCCATAGCACCCCCAGGTCACCGAGACCTCTTGGCGAACTCAAATGGCCATGCTGAAAACTTCAGAATAAAGTACTGTTGGCGAGACTTTAACTCTTCACCGGGACATCACTGTGAAAGCTATAGGTTATCCCAAAGCCCATGGTCACTGTGAGTCTTGCCGAATGATGATTGAATGGCCTATCGGCCAAAGAAATCCACATGATAAGAGGTCATACCGAACCCCTCTGGTTATAGTGATAGGCTCCACAGTGAATGCGTTTAGCAAGACAGAGACTAGGACACAGCGACCTGTTCAAAACAAAAATAAAATAGAATGTATCAAAGCTGCTAGTCGGCCAGACAATGAAGATGTCATGCCGACTTGGTTCTAATTGAGGCTCGAGTTTGTGATTATTGAAGCATATTTCCAACAAAGCAGGTTTCCCAACTAAGCTCCCTGTGAAATGCTATCAGATGCATGAACTACCCCTCAATGGAAATATCCCATTTGGCACTTATGAACACCTGCAACATAGATGCCTTGCCTGATTGAGTCTGAGGGTGGAAATTAGGTAACATTTCTGGTGACCTTTGCTGGATGTTTGCCTGCTAAACATGAAGATCAGTAGTCTAGGCTTATCCATTGGGAATGGAGTTGTTAGGAAACCTAGAAACAAATAGAACATTAGTTTTGCACATGGCTGCAATTCGCATGAGATCCATAGGACACAACAGGTTGCCAAAAATAGCAAGACAGGGGAAACAAAAAAGAAGAATATTTACTGTGCTGAAACAACACTTATGGAAAACATAAATCCTAAACTAATATGTACAATAAATGGACCTGTCAAACTCGGAAATAGGCTTGAGGTGTATCCCATTAATTGGGATAGGAAGCACTTCACCTTCTGTTGTGGCCAGTCGATACGCATTGTGTTCCTTACAACCTAGGATAATAAATGGACCAGTCCACATATTGTCAAACTTGGTGTGATGGCCTAGCCTGCTTTTTCAAACATCCCATTTGAGCACGAGGTCTCCCGTCTTAAAAGATTTCGTTGTAGCCTTTTTGTCAAATTTTCTTTTCGTCTGGAGTTGATGATACTCCAAAGCTTTCATTTCTCTGTCCCTTGACTCTTCGAGCTCCATGAGCTCCACATACCTTACAAACATTGGGTCATGTCCCTCAAGCATCTCCAACTAGTGAGCAATGTCTAGAGCTGGAAGCTCCATAGATAGGGGCAATCTTGCCTCTTTGCCATAGACCAACATATATGGTGAATTTCCAATAGACCTCTTAGGGGTCACTCTATCTACCCAAAGTGCATTCTTTAAACTGATGTGCCAGGTCCTTTGATTATCCTCTATGGTTCTTTTAATGATCCTGATGAGATTATTATATGTGCTTTCAACCAGACCATTACCCTGATGGTAGTAATTTGAAGATGTATTCAAATGAATGCCATGTTTAACAGCCCAATCAATTACTCTTAGATCCATGAATGCAAGAGCATTATCAGATATGATGGATTATGATATTGCTATCAGGATTCAACTATGTAGTTTCAAGTCAAATTCATTGACCCATGTTTCATGAGTAGTGGTTCAACAAGAACCCATCTCTCATGATATCGAATGGTCCACTTAGCACTCATTGCATCTAGGTGATGCTCACAGAGGTGAAACGGTCCATCCCGAGGTCACCCATCCCAGATTGCCCAGCTCAAGCGCGTTTAACTAGGAGTTTTCTCAAGGTTAAGCTCGGTTGTTACCATTTGCAAAACCAAAGTGTTGTGCCTTATGAACCATTCATAATAGAGCCCCTTTAGCTCATCAATTGATAAGTAGGAGTATTTTTCCATGCGTGTCAAATTATTTTTCAATATCATTGCATCTAGGTGATGCTCACGGAGTGAATCCGTCTGGGAGGTCACCCATCCAGTACTACTCCGTTGGGGAGTTTTTTCAAGGTTAGCGTTGCTGAGTTATTACACCCAAAACCAAGTGTTGATAGCTTATGAACCATTCATAATAGATCCTTTAGCTCATCTTGATAGTAGGAGGTATTTTTCCACAGTGATGTGTCAAATTTGTCACTGATTATCATGAATTTGACGCGTGGAATCCTATCAGTGAAAACAAGGCTAATATGATAGAAAAACCTGAAGGCTAAGGTGGGCGGGAATAACGTTACGAAAAGCCCAAATGCTTTGAAGACGGACGTCCCTTCACCATCGGCCGTTGCTAAGTGGACCATTCGATATCATGAGAGATGGGTTCTTGTTGAACCACTACTCATGAAACATGGGTCAATGAGTTTGACTTGAAACTACACGGTTGAATCCTGATAGCAATATCATAATTTGACACGCTATGGAAAAATACCTCCTAGATATGATAGAGTCAGGAACTCCAAATCTGGTGACTATATCTTCATAGAGGCTCAAAACTGAAGACTCCTTTGCTTCTTTCAAAGCTATTGCTTCTGTCCACCTTGTGAAATAGTTTGTAGCTGTGAGCACCCACTTGTGACTAGTACTGAAAGGTGGATTTATTGGTCCAATGAAATCAATTCCCCATCTCATGAAGGGCTGCTCCACTTGAATTGGATGTAGAGGCATAGCAAGCAGTTTTTCCTTTCCTGAAAATAGAGCACATTTGATACACTTTCTTGACCAAGAATATGCATCTTTGAACAAGCTGGGCCAATAGTAACCAACTCTCATGATTTTCTAGGTAGTAGTTCTGGGAGCAAAGTGACATCCTACAACTCCATCATGAAACTCATGAAGTACTTTTTCAATTTGATCGCTATGAATGCATCTTAATAGGACACCATTCAAATCCTTTTTGAAAAGAACATTACCCATCAGCATATATGGTATGGAATGCAATCTGAAGTATCTCCTTTTGGTTCTATTCAAACCTGGTGGACACTCACCAGTTTGTAGGAATTGGGTTATATCTTGAACCCAATTAGTTATCCCCATAGGCATATTGTCTCGAGCATCCTGAAACTCATTTGTATTAGCAAGAATAACATCCTTTTCTAGTTCACTTTCACTGCTTGACTCAGTAGCAAGTTGTTCACAGAGACCCTTGCCTCTAACAATTTTGGTGATCTTAATATCTACATCATACTCCATGACCCTGGTAATCCACCCTGCTATTTTTTCATTCAGATCTTTATTCAATAAAAATTCCTTCACACTTGAGTGTGCCACCATGACATGAATTTTATTATGAGAGATCAAAGGCTTGAATTTCTTCAGGCTTTTGATCATAGCAAGAACATGCCTCTCTACAAAGGAGTATTTCTATTCATAATCAACCAAACCTTGACTGAAGAAGGCTATTGGTTGTTCTAAATTCTCTTCATTTTTTTGAACCAATATTGCAGAAATGTTACTTGTGCTACCATAAGCGTATAGATAAAAATATTTAGAAAAATTAGGATTTTCTAGCATAGGAGCTACTGCTAAGGCCTCCTTAGTTGCCTCAAAACTATTCTTGGCATCTTTCGTCCAACTGAAAACTACATTTTTCTTTAACATAACTGTTAAAGGTTGTAACAGGTTTGCAACATTAGGGATGAATCTTCTTAGAAAGTTGATCTGGCCTAGAAAGTTTTGTAAACCCTTCTTGTGATTAGGTAGCGGCAACTCAAGTATGGCTTTGACTCTCTCAGGATCAATAGTAATTCCTTGCTTTGACACTATGTGTCCTAATAATTTCCCTTCATGAACAACAAAAATACTCTTTCTTGGATTGAGAGAGATACCAAACTCTGCATTTTTTGAAAACTTGCCTAAGGTGTGACAAATGTTCATCAGCATTCTTAGAGTAGACTGTAATATCATCTAAATAAATCAGCATAATTTTATTGATTAGACTTTGAAACGCCACGTCCCCGGGCCTTTGAAACATGGCACCAGCATTAGATAAATCGAAAGGCATCCTTTTGTATGCCATGGTGCCCCACTTAGTTATGAAAATAGTTTTAAACTGATATTCCTCTTTAACCAACACTTGATTATACCCTGAAAAACCATCTAACAAGGAAAATATTTCAGACCCAACAACTACTTGTAGGATTTGTTCCATGGAGGGCAGCGGGTAGTGGTCTTTCAAAGATGATCTGTTAAGGTCCCTAAAGTCTACACAGAGTCTTATCTCACCACTTTTCTTCCTAATCGACACAAGGTTAGAAACCCATGAGGTGTGTTTAATTGGAAAGATAATACCCCCTTCAACTAGTTTAGTCAGCTCTTTAATCATCAAGGGCTCAAGCTTAGGATTAAAAGGCCTTTGTTTCTACCTTACTGGCTTTGCATAAGGCTCTAACTCAATTGTGTGCTGGGAAATATGGGGATCAAACCCTCTCAAATCTGAGTATTCCCAAGCAAAGACATCATGACATTCTTGGCATAAGGCAATAAAAGCTTGCTTATCTTCATGTGAACAAATTTTTCCTATCTTAAGAAGTTTGCCTTTGAAATCTCTAGTTCTTCATAATACTCTTGTTTTATTTTCAAGCCAGCTTTACCCTTTCTAAGCTGATCATCAGTGTTGAAAATTGACTATAAGGTAACAAGACCCTTGGGTAACTTATTTGTCCTCAGCTGTATGACTTGATCATCATACTATTGCTTAAGCTTTGCTTGATTCACCATGGAGGACTGATCTTCTTTGAGCAAAAAAGATAGGATCTATTCATCACTGTCAAAAACTTGCTAGTGAATGTTGTTATCAGGAATTGATGGTCTGACTACAACCTTTACATATTGCTGTACTTTCTCTTTTCTAATGTCACCTGGAATATCGAGCTGTGCTCCAATTGCTACATGCCTATTAGCATGCTTGTTCTGATTCCTTGGAATAGATACTAAATTAAAGGCATCAAATTCCTCAAGCATGTTCCACACTCTATTTCTATAAGACTTTAGTGCATCATTTTTAGCCACATTCAGCCCCCTTATTTGATTAACAATTAACTCGTTGTCCCCATATACTTTCAAGTGGGTTATTCCTCTCTTCCTTGCCCACTCAAGACCTTGAACGAGGCCCTCATACTCAACAATGGTGTTGAAGCACGCAAAAACAAAACAGAAAGCAACATAATACTTATCACCCTGCAGAGATACAAGCATTGCACCTCCTCCAGCACCATTTTTGCTTCTTGAACCATCAAAATACATCTCCCATAATTCATTCTGCTACTCGAACTGACTTTCTGCACTTCTCTCAAGATTTAGCATTTCTGTCCCAGCTTCATGCAATATATAATTGCCCAAACCAACATTCTGAATAAGATCCTTTGGATTATCAACCACGTTCTCAACCACCCATTCATTCAGGAGCACCTCAGGTACACTCTTAGTTTGTAACTCTTGTGCTGCAGCAAGTTTAGTATCCTCTAAAATAATAGAGTTAACATTTATAGCAGATGGCACATAAAGTTCGATGTGATCCTTAGCAAGCAACTCAGAAGTTATGGTTACCTTCGTACCATACCTGGTCCTAAAAACCATATGGGACCAATCTGAAGACAAATACCCTCCAATCTTAGCCGTGAAGTCTCTAGATAGGCATAAAGCAAAAAATGGAGACAAATCTATAACAAAGATATCCTGCAAGATTGAAAAGTTGGGACAGGCATGTAGTGTCAGATTCAAATATTTAATAACACCTATAGTGTTTACTGTTGTCCCATCCAATTGAAGTAATCCCTTTTCCAATGGTTGGTATTGTAAACCTAGCTGATCTGCAATCTTTTTTAGCATTACAGAACTGCTAGCCCTGCTATCAACCATGCAATTGTGCACTAATTTATTCCCTACTATTAAGGAAACATAGAAAGGAGGGGGCTTGACACCATCGCTTTGTTGTGTGGTTCTTTCCAAAAGTGCATTCGTTAAGACTGTCTTTGTTTGGCCTAAAGAGACTTCATTTGAAGGATTTAAACTGACTAGATTTGATAAGGCTGACTGTAACCAATTGATTTGACCAGGGATTGCTAAAGAATCCCACATTGAAATTGAAACATTCATTTTCTTCATACTTTCAACAATGTTGAAAGGTGCAGATATATTTACCTTTGGCTGCATCTTCACAACAGCATGGTCAAGTTGCACTTGACTTGCAGATGTAGCATGCAAGGATTCCTCCTTACTAGTGTCATGACCTCGCTGCAACGTGCGTGGTACCTGCTGATTTGATGGACCAGCAACTCCTTTATCTTTATTTGTTACTTGTTCAGCCTTGAAAGCCCTCTTCTTGGCTCTAGTATTAGTAGCAACAGATGTGTCATCCTGGTTCACTCCACAGAATTCTTCTCTTTGCCAATTCAAGAGAGTTGAATCATCTCCAGGTTGACCCTGTTGTTGTGGATACCCTTCCTTAGGCAAATCTTGCGCACCTACAAAATTTTGCACCATAAGAGCTTAATTAATGATGCCATTAGAGCATGTAGCTTGATTATGTGGCTGATTACATGGATAACACCATTCATAATCAGCAGCCAGATTATTTTGAACAGGAACAAGCTCTTTGACAGCACTAATTGGAGTCGGATTATAGGCCTAGAAAGGTCTTGTAGCAATGTTTTGCCTTGTGCCTTGATAATTTCCTTGATACTGCTGTTTATTTCCCTAGAATTGATGTTGTTGACCTTGAAAAGGCTGACTTGAGGCCTGATTCTGCTACTAATAAAGTCTAGAATAGGACTGTTGCTTTTCCAAGTTCACCAACTTGTTACCAAAAGTCTGCAAAAGACTTTTGATCTCTTGTAGCTCTTGTGATGAGCCTAAAGCAACACTCTCTTGTCTATCAATGGCTAGAACAACAGCTGGTAGCATTGGTGCAGCTGGTAGAGGTGTGAAAGGAGGTATTTGCAAAGGAATGTTTGCATGAAATTCTGGAAATATTGGCATTGGTGGCCTGGAAGCAAGCTTACCAGCTTGTATTAAGTTGTTTTCAGCTCTGATAGCTATTTCAAAGGCATTTGGTAAGGACACTCCTCCCATTGATTGTATCATGATAGCTATATCGTTGTTCAGAGCCCTCAAAAAGTATAGAAATGCATACTCTGGAGGTGGCCTCACCATCATAGGAATTCTATCCCAAGTTCTTTGGAATCTGAAGTTGAAGTCATTCATCTGCTCTTGTGGAGCCCTCTTAATTGTAGTCAATTGTTCTAATAGAGACAAGTTATCAGACCTGTCTTGAAATTGCTTATGCAACTTGTCTCCAAATTTGTCCCATGTTGCAATTGAACTGACTGGTAGGCTCCTATACCACTGCACAACTCTTCCTTTTAGTGAAGCAGAAAGTAATCTTACTGCAACATCTTCTTGGGTTATGTGATGGACTCCACATAACGAAGCCACATCTCGTATATGTTCAATTGGGGTAGTCTGGTCTTCTCCCATGAAATTTGGCAAACTCTTCAGGGCTGCCATTGGGATGTCATTATGTTGTGCCAAATTTAAGGGGCTCCCTCCATTAAAAGTAACGAAGGGTTGATTCTTTGGAGTGACCATTGGAGGTCACTGTGTTGGATTTACTGGTATTCTAGATGAAACCAAAGACGAGACAACAATGTGTGATCCCACAGATGTAGGAGTGGATTGGGTTCTTCTAGAATAGATAATTTTCGTCCCTTGCCTTTCCTCTACTCTTCCTTGTCTTCTTGGCGGTGACAACTGCAAGTATTCAAAAGGGCCTGAGCTGCTTCTTGTCTGAATTCTTCTCATAGACTGAAGAAGGCATTGATTTCTGGAGTTCTTCCTCTTTATGGAGTCACCAAGTATGCCAAATGACTTCTATAAAGTTCGAGAATCGTTGGTTGCATACTAAACCAGCAGTTCAATCCAATTTCAGTCCCACTGAGCATGCCAGAAACTGTTGTCACCTAGAAATGCACCCTATGCAAAGTTTACAAAAACTGAGCTTTTTAGAGCAACATGGGATCATTTCAAGGCTATGGGTCACCTATAGTTGAAATGAACCTTCGAAGAAGGCCGACTTCCTTTGGGTATCACCTAAACTAATGATCTTGTGAGGCAAAGGGAGAAGAAGTGCATACAAAATGAAACTATACTGAACTATTCCTATGGTGATACACCGAGTTGATAAGAAATTGGGAAATGAAAACAAGATACAACCACACTGAGGAAACTAGACTACAGTTGCTTTACTTACTCAACATAACCCCATTAGACTTATGCATCACTCTTGACAGGTTTGATCTACATACATATCTCAAGAAGGAAGAAACAACTTCACAACTTTGTGGTATGAATACAGATTTAGAAAAACACTGTTAAAGAAATACATAAATAAGCGAACATACAGAAATGAGAGTGGTAAGAGCCTTAGTAATTTTTTTCAAGGTGAACTCTATTTTGCATTCCAGATTTCAATTGAGTTACAAAACATACATTTAGTCGAGAAAGGATTGACGAAATCACTAACTCTTTAGAGTGTATAATCTGAACTACTTACAAAAAGGTAAAAAATGCTTTATATATCAAAATGTGTCGGCCCCTTACGACTTACAAAATATCAGTCCTAGAAAAAAAAAAACTATCCTAAGATCTTTTAATTGAACTAAATGTTGCACCCCTACGTGTCCTTGCTATATGTGTCGATGAAAAGCTACTACCTCGAAAAGCCCTCTGATCTTTCCGCAACCACTGCATTCATTTTGATGTTGGCATCATGTCCTGGTCGAACCACCTCGGCTGAACGCTTTGAATTCCTTGAGCTCACAATAGATACGTGCTGAATTCATTCCGTTGACATCCTTTTCACTGGTCAAGCTGCCATGACTTGCCTCTAGCTCCCCTTGGTTGGTCGAGTGTATTCCATGCAGACTCTGTGGGCAGTCAAAAGCTCCTTTGATCAGAATCGCATCTCAACGAGATGCTGGAAGTGTCTCACCGATGTGGTTATGCTCCTTTGAATCCATCGGCATAGCGTGTGATAGTCGATGAGAGCTCTTATTGAGCCACCAAAGTCATATCGAAGTTAGCTTTGTCATCACTCAGAACATCGGCAAGACACTACCGAGTCGACAAGATCTCATAGTGATGTCGGATCCTTCTTCCTAGGCTCATTCTATATCGGTTAGATCCTTCTTTGGTTGGTGAGACCTCTCACCGAGCCTCCTCTTGTCTCCTTTTCCTTTTCATTTTTCCATCTCCCTAAGCTCTTCCTCAGTCGGCAAGATACTCGAGTGTTGGTGAAACATTTTACCAAAGGCAAAACGTTACCCCGAAGCCCTTCATCTTTGATAGGAGTTGTTTAATGTCACCCCGAATGCACTCCATACTACCAAGCTCTTCATTTCTTTCGGCAAGACTCAGGCAAGTCGGGAAGACCTCATAGTGAGGTCCCCTAGTTGTACCAATACCTACTTTAGTCGCTAAGACCACCTTCATTTGCCGAGACATCTTATAGAATCCCCTTTCCTTTGGCGAACTCTTCATTTTAGGAAGACTCCTGGTGAGAACCTTTGTTGTCAGCCAGACCTCTCCTCGGGCTCCTTATCTTTCAACGATGAGCTATTTTCTCTTCAGTCGAGGAGACATTGCCATCTCGGTGAGACCTCTCACCGAGCCTTAAATCTTTGGGCAACCCTATCTTATTATTGGCAAGACCCCATCTTTTCGGGAAGACATCTCGTTGACGAGGAAGCTTTATGCCTAAAACTCCCCAGTCAAACACTGTCGGCGTAACCCTTGCCGGTTGCCGAGACATCATGCCAACTTGACTTTCCTTGGGTGAGACCCTCAGCCTTCGATGAGATATCCATCTCTGAGACATCACTACGAAAGCTTCAACTCTTGGCGAGGCCTCTTTTTTGTTTTGCTGAGACCCACGCTGAACTCCCGCATTCTTTCGGAGCTCTTCATTTCGGGGAGACTTTTGTGTGTCGGTGAGACATTCGCCAAGCTTCATTCATTGTGGCGAGACCCCCCTAATGTCGGCGTGACCTCTCACCGAAACCAAAATGCTTCGGTGAGCTCCTTCGTGTCGGGGAGACATTACCAACTTGGGAAGACCTCCCAGCGATACCCGCGTCCTTTGCCAACACTACTTCACCCTGACGATTGTCGGCGAGACCTCTTGTTGTTGTCGAGACCAGATGTCGAAGGCATATCTTATGTCGATGGCGGAAACCCTCCTTAGGCGAGACACCTGTTATCGGGAAGACTCCTGCCGAACCCCTTATGTTGTCACCAAGACATTCCATTCTCGCTAAGACTTCTTAGTGAGCTTCTTCACTTACCCCGAAGTGTCCAGTCGGTGTGACCTTCATTCTTCGGCAAGACACTTTGCCGAAGGCAATATCCTTTACCGATACCTCTTGGCGAACTCAAATGGCCATGCTGAAAACTTCAGAATAAAGTACTATCAGCGAGACTTTATCTCTTCGCTGGGACATCACTGCAAAAGCTATAGGTTATCCCGAAGCCCATGGTCACCATGAGTCTCGCCGAATGACGATTGAATGGCCTATTAGCCAAAGAAATCCATGTGATAAGAGGTCATACCGAACCCCTCTTGTTATAGCAATAGGATCCACAGTGAACACGTTCAGCAAGACAGAGACTAGGTCACAGCGACCCGTTCAAAACAAAAACAAAACATAATGTATCAAAGCTGCTAGTCGGCCAGACAATGAAGATGTCAATCTAACTTGGTTCTAATGGAGGCTCAAGTATGTGATTATTGAAACATATTTCCAACAAAGCAGGTTTCCCAACTGAGCTCCCTATGAAATACTATCAGATGCATGAACTACCCCTCAATGGAAATATCCCATTTGGCCCTTATGAACACCTGCAACATAGATGCCTTTCCTGATTGAGCTTGAGGGTGGAAATTAGGTAACAGGAACATCTTGGTACCTTGTTCAAATGGAGCATTTATCCACCACTGTTTTAAGAGATCCATGAATTGAGGGTGCCTGAACCACATGCTTTCAAATTTAAAAGAAGACTTTATCCCTCAAGTAGATATGTTTGATATACTCATACAGATTGCATAATGATATGATCCCAAATATGGTAGAATTTATGAATTTAGGTTATCCGAGGAAGAAAGTTAGTTCGGAGACACCAAAAACCTATCTAGTCTTTCCGCTATTTTAAGGAGTCCTTTCCTTTTATTGGTGCAGGTGTATTTTCCTATAGGTGGTTGGATATCCCTTAAAGTGTTAGATGCTATAAACTAGCTGAAATCTGACCTCACCTTTGGTGGTGGACTTATTCCTCCACTTTTTTCTTATAGAGAAGTGATTGCATTAAAGTCCCCTGCTAACACAATTTTCTCTATATGGATCAAACCTATTTGTCTTGTAATTTCATCCCAAAGGTTCTTTTTTTCCAAAGTAGAAGTAGGGTCATAGACATTTATAAGCCAAAAGTGTAGATTAAACTTTGTCACCTCAACAAATTGCCAACAATTCTCATTTTTGTGAGATTGAATAATTACCAACTTTGGATTCCACAAGATTACTAGCCCTCTAGATGCCCCTTTAGCTAGTGAATGTGTTGATTCCCATCAAGCCCATTTCTTTATTGATGATTCAAATGTGTCCTCTGAGGTTTTTGTTTCTTGAAGAAGAAAAATGTCTGCTCCATAAGCATCTATTAGTTGCTTGATCCGAGCACGTTTGTCAGGGGCATTGATGCCGCTAACATTCCATGAAAAATCCTCATTGCACTCGAGGAGAGCAACATGCTCTCCTCGGTCTCTTATTTTACATTGAATCAAAAATTGTTTTTTGCACCCCTACCTCTATTTTCTCCTTCAACTTGGTAAGGTTTGATATTCTACCTCTCTTCCCAGGGGATTTCTTGACTAAAGGTTGAATTGGAGATTGTGACAATGTAAGGGATTTGTTACAATCTATCATTTCAGCCACATTTCCTTTTGTTTTCTCATCCATCAGTTTTGTTTTTGGTAGACTGTCATTTGGTATTTCTTCCTGAGATTCCATTTCCAAAAGATATTGAGCATTCCAACATTATATAGAAACCTCTTGCTCTCTCAATTCTTTTTGTTTCTGTTGTAGGCTTCTAGGACTTCCTTCACTTTGTGAGCCTGACAGATTGTTACTTACCCAAAATTCTTCTTCTATCACAATTTCATCAATAAAGTTTGAGCTAATTGAGAATAACATCTTATCTGCCAAATACTCAAGTTCTACATTTGATAATTTCTTTGTTGTGCTTAATGGGAGACATTGGTCCTCCTTATGAAAGATAGACACTTCTTGAGTGATCATTTGGTCCTTCCATGTGTTATCACTAAATGACCTGGATGTTAAATAGTCTCTCATGCCTTGGAACATTAGCTTTTGCGCTATATCCGCTAGTTGTTGTTCTGAAGATAGCTTCTCCATAGGAGAGTATAGCTTGAGTGATAAGGTGGAGAATACTTGTATTAAGTTCCATATGTTTTTTGGCACTTTAAACTGTAATGCAACTTTTTTGTTTGCTCTAGGTTTTGTGGGAAAGCCTAATTCTATTCCAAATATTTCCCTTTTCCTCTTATGCTTGTAGATTTTGTCATTATTGATCTCTTCATCTGGCATTTCTTTATTAGGCTCTTGATTTGGCATGACCTGCGAAATTTTCTCTTTTTGATTGCATGCACCTGGTTTAGATATAGGCGAACCTATCTGACTGTATTGTTGCACATCACTTTTGGAGTTAACCATATGGTTAGAATTTGATGAAGGAGCTTCTGATGTGCACTGGGAAGAAGAATGGCTTATGGAATGACAATGAGAGAAAGTATTTTCAGATGATTCAAAAATAAGTTGTTGATGCCATATGCCAAATTTTGAGACTAGCTAGATATGTCAAGGAAATTCCTTGGTCGTGTATATGATAGCACAAGTTCTAATGGGCTTTGAAGGGTTTTTGAAAAACACCTTGTCATGCATAAGGAAAATTCCCACATGATTAGCTATTGACTCAACCAAGTTTAGCTCCCTATATTCGAGTGGTAGATCTGGAATTTGGAACCAGAAGGGAAAAAATCTAAAGGAAGAATCTTGTGGTTTAAAGTTTGGGATCCAGGGTTGCATACATAATCCAGACCCTTGGAAAACCCATGACTTACCTCGAAATACTGCTTCTTTGTGAATTTTGCTATCGAAAATGACTACAAATATTCCTTTTTCCAAGTTTAAATAAAAAGCACCCCTTCCCAATCATCATATATTAAATCTTTTAATTGATCTAAAGGAAAATTAAGGTTCCAAAACTTATAGATTAGGGCTTTGTCCCTAAGATCTTGGATTTGGGCTTGCAGTATACTTTTTGGAAATGTGATTTTGATAACAACTTGATCTCCTGAAGGAAGGGTTTCTGCCTCCTATTGCTTGGCCTTTCCATGGGATTCAATTTCTTCTTTCTTTGAATCCTTACACCTCCACACTTGCTTAAGTGCTCCTTTTCTCTTTGACCCTTTCTTCTTCTTATTCTTTGGTTTTTTCCCTTTGTGGGTCGACTGACTTCTATGAATTTGAACATCTTTTTGGATTAGTTTTTTCTTGAGAGGCGGATTTTGGGGTTCTAGATTGAAGGGGGCTCCTTGCAAATTTGATGTCATTTCCTGAGAGACATTCCGTTTCCTGTGTTTTCCAACACCTATGCTTTTAAGCTTGGCGTATTCCCATGCACTTTAGGGTTTGCTTTGTTTTGAACATTTCTTACTTGCAAATCATCTAGAGGCTTGGGTGTGTCTACTTTTTGAACATATGCATCTTTTAAACCCTTATTTTCCTACTCTTAAACTCCTACACCTTTACCTTGCAGTTCTTTTAATTTTCTGTATCTAATCGACTTAAGATCTGCCTCTACTTCCTGATATGACCGTTGCAAAAAAGCTAAATCTTTCTCATAAGGTTTATTCTAAAAATCCCTATTGAATAGAGTATTCCCTTCACATATATCTACAATTGGTTGGAAATTTCTATTCGACACCCTATGAGGAGGTATTGGCACCCAGTTCAGATGCAAGAAACGATGCTTTCCTCTATGTATTCTCCTTGCATAAGCAGTGTTTACATGATACCTTTCCAGATTCCTCGTGGGACCCCGAGATCGATAGTTTTGGTTTTTGTGAGGAATTTTGCCATGAGGTGATGGTTCCTATCTTTTTTTACAATATAGCCGTTAGGCAGCCATTTTTTCCTTGCAACCATTTTTTATTATATTTTTTAAAAAAAAATTGCATGTCAATTAATTTTTAAAAAAAATTGTGTCCATTTTCTTTAAAAAAATATATATATTAAAAAATTATTTTTGTGAAAATATTTTTTTATATTTAACATTAAATCTTAAATTTTAAATGATATATATATAAATTGACACTATGTTTAATATTTTATATTTATCTTAACATTTTAAATTAAATTTAGTTTTTAATATTTTCATTAAATCATATATTTTTAAATTAAATTTATATTTATTTTTCATATTTTAAATGAATAAAAAAATTATGTAAAATATATAATTTAAAATAAATATGTTGAAGAAAAATAAGAATTTTATATTTTAAATTTCATATAAGTTAAAAAATTTAAACCAATTAAAAAAAAAAAAAAACTTTATAAATTTCTCACTTACCATTTTTTTAAGGTTTCATAGCAAAAACGAACAGCCCAACTTACGACTTTCTTAAAAGGGCGTGTGTCAATGAAACTCATAAACCAAATGTAAGTGGGATATTAAAAAAGGATGTCAAGTAAATCATAAATAAACATATCTTGTATGCATTAACAACAAAGACGAAAAAAATTAAACCCTCGACAATTTTAAATGAACCCAATAAATGAACTGGGTGATGACGTTTACATACAATGTTCCAGTCAACAAACTGTCACCGAATTTTAAACAAAAAATGGTTTAACGGGAGCGGTTGCCGGCGTGAGACAAATTTCGATTCAAAGTACATTCACAATAGATATACCCTATCGAATAATAAGAAAATAACTCAAGAACAAGTTTTCCTTTGTAGTAATGTATGATGGCTTCAATATGGTGGTGGAAATGCATAATGCTAACTTCCTCAATAGAGCAATCGACCGCCATAAGCAAGAAATGGGGGACTACCTTGCAAAAAAAATTAAGGAGGTATATTTAGCCATATTTTTTCCCCTTGTTCTGCTACCCTCCCCCTTTGAACAAGGGGAAAAAATATAATTGATACACTCCCAATGCAAGAATGATATGTACGTCAATTTTTTGGCTCATGTTTTTTAAAACCTGGTTTTGTAATTCTTCTACAAAACTAAATATTACAATCAGAAATGCCTAGAAGTCGTTATGTAATGAGTAGCATATGAAGGTTGGATAGGCCTACCCCATATCGTTATACTTGTATATCAATCTAAATTATAATATAATATATTTAAGCTCAATTCCTTTTGCCAAAAAAAAAAATATATTTAATAAACATAATAATTATCTCTTTATTATGATTTTATAATATTTTTAAAAAAATTAGAAAAAATAATAATTTAATTAATTAGAAATATAAAAATTTCTTAATTAGTAAATTTTATTCTTAATAATATTATAATATGTCTTTATATTAAATAATATTAATATTATACTTTAATAATAAAATTTGGACACTTAAATCAAGGGAAAAAGTAACAATAAAAAGTCATACTTTACAAATAGAATATGTGCATTTAAATAATATTTATATTTTATCATGTCATCATTTCTTAGTTGATTAATTTTTTAAATGTTATATTATAATTATTTGTATTTAAGTTTTCAACTTATATTTTTTTAATTTCTTACAAATATAATATAATATTTATTCTTTATAATATTATATTTAGAATATTACTAATATCTGTAATTAACTTTTGATTTCTAAAATTTTAATGCTTATTAACTTATATTTTACATATTATTTATCTCTAAATAATTATTAATAAGAATTAAATTTTTATTATTATTAATAAATAATTATTTTTCACTAGTATTTGATCGTAGTATTATTTTCACTAATTATATTATGATAATGCTAATAAAAGATAATTACAATAATTAATATTATATATCTTACATTAATTCTATCAATTATATTATCAACATTTATAAATCAGCTATTCAATCTGCAAAGCCTTCTATACTTTGTCATTAATATTTAATAAATGTTTATTATAAGAAATAAAATCAAATTTAATTGTATTATAGAGATCTTACTATCAAACTCAAATCTAACTATATTAATCAGACAAGTACTCGCCACTATATGACACTTGTTAATTATAATTGATATCTTAAATCATGTTAGTGAATTATTGGATCAAAATCATACTATCAAACTTAGTGATAAAACTACATTGCTTTTCTTTATTCAAATATGGAATTGATATTTTTTATCTTAAAATCTTATCCATGCCATATAATTATTTTAGTGACTTTTAATTTAAGATTTCATTGTTAGTAAATATAAGTTTATTTTTTGAAATATGTATTTCTTTTTATAAAGTATTAAATATAAATAGTAATGAAAATTTCAATTTTTTGTAAATTATTATTTTAAATTAAGATAAGTATGCAATTTATTTTTTAAAGTATTTTTATTTCTCACTTCATGTAAATGCAATTAGATGTTAGTATTTACATTATTTATTTAAAAACTTTTAAATTTTACATACAATTCTAAGTAGAATGTTTATTTTCAAGTTTTAAGTTAAATATATAATTTTAATAAATATTAAGCAAGATTGAAACCAAATAATTCATAGTGTATAGTGTTTATAGTTCCTATGTTTATAGGCAAGGCCATCATGCTTTGAACTAATACATCTATTGCCTAGCATAGCTACAAAAATAAAGTTTGTGGAATTGGCCTATAAATAATCAAAGAGTGATTATTGATGATAAATCTTAGGAAAAAAATCTTCCTTGGATAACTAAAGTTAGTCTAACATCAGAAAGATAAATAAATTAATTTTTATTTTATTTATTTATTTTTAGATAGAAAAATCCAATAAATTTTTACTCAAAGGGGAATATGTTTGTTTTTTTTGGTAAAGAGGCAGATGCCTATATATATTAATATAAAGGATGAAAGAATGATTGCCACCTGAGACTGGAAATGTAGTTTAGAATCTTATACATTCAATAGTCATATGTGAGATATACTCCCCTAACCCCATTAGCACCACTACTTTACATGTAATTACAAAATTAAAGTTGTCCATCCCCTGATAAAGGCCTTAGACTGAACATAAAGGATGAATAAAACAATATTATGTCATTTCAATTTAAGTAGGAAATTGATAACAGTAAAAACTATTTTTTGACAAAATTTCTCAGGAGTCACCAATTGGAGCACTTATTCTTCCATAAACACTGGACTGTTTTCACCTTGACCCTCTTCCATATCATGAACAGGCAGCAAACAAATCCTTTTCCTCCCAGGGGACTTCTTATCACGATCCTTAGGAATAAAATGTTCACCTTATTCCTTCTAAGGAGCAAAAAACAAAGAAAATCTCTTCCTCATAACACTCTCTAGCAAAGGTCATACCTTAGAATCTATATATGCTCGACAAGCAATTTGCATTTTTTCCAAATTGTGGTTTTGATCATAGAGTAAACAAGCACGAGACTTCAAAAAATACACTTCAAAATACTTAGCTTTTATATCCACCTCCAAACCAGAACATAAACATTTGCAGTTCTTTCGTAACACCTTCAAAATAATCCTATCATTGTTAAATTGAAGACCCAATTTCATTGCCTCATAAATTTCATCAAGACCCTGGCATTGTTTGAGAAGTTTCTGTGAAAACAAACCACCTACAATCCCTTTCCCTTTAAACAAATTATAACCCCATATTGCTGCTAACAGTGCATTATCCTGAAGGAATTGATTCTTAACATATCTCTGAACAATACTTTCCAAATCCCTAAAATATTGGAAGATATCCAACAAGAAAATGGGAAAGAAGCAAGATTCACCGTGCAATGGGATTAATTAAGTTTTGATGCTAATTATAGATCGAATGCACTTTGCAACCCTGGGGCACTTCATTCTGAATATGATCGCCAAATCCTCTCTAGATAAGATATCCTTGAAGGGATTCTCCCAACTCTAAACCACATACAAAAATGGAGGTTCCATGGTTGGAATGCCATATGCCAAGTACACTGATTATTTACAAAGCTCACCACCTTCGAACACTGCCACTAGTCCACCTTTTTAGAAACCCTTAATAGAATTACTTCACTTGCTATTCTTTCCCAACACCACAATACTTCACACACACCAAAGTTAGCAGAGGAAAATGCACTAAATCTTGATAAGCAAGCATGCTTAAATAGAAGCCCAACTATCAAATACAATGCATAACCATTAGGGATGTCAACATGATGATTATTCAAAGTAGCATATCACAAAGCTAGAAATTTGAACACTTCCCAACTCGCACACCCATATTTAAGTTGGCGCATCACCTAATATTATGAGCTAGGTCCCTGCACAAGCCAAGCACAATTAATAGTAAAACCGACGGCCATGACATGACCTTTTCCAATGTGGAGGATTGCATCACTCGCACATGAGGAATCTCTTACAAAATATTGTAGCAAGATCTCATGATTATACTACCATCCTAACACTAGCATGCTTTTTAATTGATTTGAATCAATCAAATCACTTCCACCCCTTAAATTCAATGATCATAAATAATATCCCCATATTCCCTTTCTCTGATTCAGTCAAAACTTGTAATAGCGGATATTCTTTTCCTAATTCACTCATTCCCATACACTTAAATTATTTCCCCTCACAACCTAAATTTTCAATCTTTTCTACTACGTTATTACCTTCCTGATATACATGAGATATTTGTGTTTCCTGAAAAAGAATCCATCAACTTCGATACCCTCATTAGAATGAAACCAAGCCTCCAATTATGAATGTTTCTTACTTTACACGTGTTAATGATAATCAGTGAATCCCCTTCAATATGTAGATTGTTTAATCCCAAATCTTTTGCCAATTGCAGACCCTATAATAATGCTTTAGCCTCTGCCACATTATTTGTATCATTGGTTAAACTTACTACTTGTGCTGCTACAAGTGAACCTTTGCTATCATGAATACACATACACGCCCCTGAAAATCCTAGATTCCCCCTCGAAGCCCCATCAAAATTAATTTTATGGAACCTTGAACAAGGAGGTGCCCATTGAACCTTAGATCTATCCTGCATTCTCCCACAAATTCTTTGTTGAGCACCATTAAAGGGCATTGATATATACTCCAAACTACTCAATATCCAATTGTCTCAATTAGTAAATATGGAGGAGACATTCTTATTGTTTCGAACATATGAATTGACCACCTATGAGATATGCTTTTCCATTTTGAATTGAATCTGCTGAAGATAATGACTTACAAAAAATCCTCCTATTACGCTCCCACCTTATACACTAAATAACTATTGATGGAATTACTTTCCAAATGCAAGCATATAAAGATGTTTTATATAGAATAGGCCATCTTGAAAAGAGATCCCATAATGAACTAGGCACTGGAAAATAAATATTAAATTTTGATCTCATGAAATTCCAACATTCTTGGGATAATTTACAATTAACTAGTAAATGATCATCAGTTTCACACACTTAAAAGGCTCTACAAAACCTAATTTTTGTAATTTGTCACTAGTTAAAATTTTGATGTTTTAGAGCAAGCCATGCAAATCTCCCTACCTTAGGAAGCATCATTGAATTCCAATAAAATGAAAAATCTATATGTGAATGAGTCTGAATTGAATTTGTAATAATTGACTTATATCCCTCTTTCACTGTATAATTTCCATCATTAGCAAGAGCCCAAAATAATCTATCCAATATATCTGAAAAATAAGAAAATTTCTTCCCTAGTTCCTTCTGAAGAATAGACTTTTGATGAAGAGACAAACTTGAACAAGAAAAATCCTTTCATAAGACTTTGCATGTTGCAGGTTTTACTAATTCAACATAATCTTTCAATTTTGTGCCCCACTCCACAGATAAAATTTGTTCCAAAGGCTACAGTACTTGAAAGGATGTAAGTGGAGGGAAACCATTTCACGAATCTTTCCAAAATTGTACCTGTTCCCCATTGTTGACCTCTTAGGAAAAATAAGGAAAAATAACCTCTTGACAAGCAATAATAAAGTTCCACATAATCGATCCATTTGGAGGGTTTGTAGTTGTAAAAACTCTTTTAGGATTACAATTGTCTAAAGATTTATTCTACATTATAGTGCACCATTTCAATTCAGGCCTTTTATACATCTACTAAGTCAATTTTTCTCCAAGAGCTAGATTCCTTGTAGAAATATTGTGCAAACCAGTACCCCTAGTATATTTGTTCATACACATACTATCTAGAGAAAAATGTTGTCACCTAGAAATGCACCCTATGCGAAGTTATGAAACTAGGCTTTCTGGTGAAACATGTGATCATCTCAAGGCTGTGGGTCACCTGAGTTTGAAATGAACCTCCAGAGAAGGCTGACTTCCTTTGGGTATCACCTAAACTAATTATTTTTGTGAGGTAAAGGGAGAAGGAGTGCATACAAAATGAAACTAAACTGAACTATTCCTATGGTGATACACCGAGTTGATAAGAAATCATGAAACAAACATAGAAAGAACATACACTAGAAAGCAAATAGTCATCATTTTCACTTACCTAACATAACCCCTTTAAACTCATGTGCTATTCTTAACAGGCTTGCTCTACATGCATATCTTAGGAAGGAAAGATGAATTTCACAGCCTTAGGTATGAATACAGATTTCAGAAAAACACAGTTAAGAACTTGCATAGTCTAAAATACATAAATGAGAGTAATACAAACATTAACAGTAGCTTCCCAGGTAAACTCTATGTTGTATTCCAGATAACAGTTGGGTTACAAAGTATACATCAGGTGAGGAAGGATGGATAAAAATTACTAACTCTTCTAGATGCATAATCCAAACTATCTACAAAAAAGGGAAAAAATGCCTTATATACAAAAGAGTGTCAGCCCCTTAGGGCTTACAAAAATATCAGTCCTCAGGATAGATCTCCCCCTAGACCTTTTGATGAATTTAATGTCGCACCTTGCGTGTCCAGTTGCCTATGTCGGTGAAGAAACACCCTGGAGAAGCCCTTAGATCTTTTGTAGCTACCACATTCATTTCTAAGCCTCGTGTCCATCTTTGAATCTTCTGCCAGAGAGCTGCATTGAATGTCCCCGAGTTCAGAACATGTACACATTGCTTTTCATTCGGTTGATCTTCATTGCCAAAGTATCAGTCAGTGAAGATGTCAATGGCTCATCTTGGCTCCTTCTGGTTCGCTGGTTCACATTCCACATGGATCCCACGACAGTCAAACCCGTTTAGTCAGAATCGCATCTCGGCGTCTCACTGATGCAATTATGTCCCTCTGCAGCTATCGGCAAGATGTGGATATATTGATGAGAGTCTTTATCAAGCTTCAAAACTCATATCGATGTTGCCTCTGTGGTTGCCAAGACAATTGCCATCGGGAAAACCCTTTACCTTGCACATTCTACTCTGTCAAGGAGACATTCCTATCTCGGCAAGAGGTTGTGTCGAAGGCACCTTTCTTTGGCGAGGGCTCATTTCATTTCACTTCAGCAAGACTTCATCTTATCGCCGAAACCTCTCAGCGAACTTAACTCATATGTTGAGAGTCTTAGAGTCGAGGAGACCTTCTGCATTCGGCGAGAGCCTACTGGGTCGGTGAGACATCTCACTGACATCCTCATCATTCTCTGAGTCCACCTCGACACTTTCCCGAGCTTCCTCCTCGTCGGCAAGAGTCAATTAATGTCACCCTGAACGTACTCCACCTTACCGAGCTTTGCATTCCATTCGCCAAGACATCATCAAGTCGGGAAGACTTCATGGTGAGGCTCAAATGTCATATCGATATCTGCTTCCATCACTGAGACATTGGTGTGTTGGTGAGACCTTCCACTGAACTTCATTTCGTTGTGGCGAGACCCCCTGGTGTCGCCGTGACCTCTTGCCAAAACCGAAATACTTTGGCGAGCTCCTTCATGTCAGGAAGACATCTTGCCATTGGCGAGACATCTTGTCGATCTCTCTTTTTCTGCTCTGACTCATTCTACATCGGTAAGATCCTTGGGCATTGCTGAGACTTCACGGTGACCCCTCCATCCTTCGCCGAAACCAACATCTTCTACCGAGGCTTCTTCATCTGTCAGTAAGACACCCGAGTGTTAGTGAGAGATCTTACCGAAAGCAAGACGCTACCCCGAGACCCACCATCTTCTATCGGTGGGACATTATTGATGTTACCCCGAGACATTTCATTCCACTGAGCTCCAGATCTCCTTAGGTGTGACTCCCATTAGTCGGGGAGACTTCATGGCAAAGGGAAAACACTATACCGAGCCCCCTTTTTGTTTTGGCAAGACACCTAAGTGTTAGTGAGAGATCTTATCGAAAGAAAGACCATTCACCAAGCTCTTACCTTGTCACCAAAACTTTGGCCTATTGGCCAGACCCTTTTCCGAGCACACTACGGTCTCCCCAAACTCACATCTTTCAGCCGGACTGGTGTTTGTCACTGAGACTCATGCCAAAATCCTCCATTCGCTGAGACTCCCACCAGTCAGTGAGACTTTTCACCGAGCTCCCTATCCTTTTGGTGATGAGTTCACTTTTCTTCGATCGGGGAGACGTCACCAACTTGGCAAGACCTTTTGCCAATACCTGCGTCCTTTGGTGGAGACCACCTTCGTTCACTGAGACATGGCCATGTCGGCAAGACCCTATGCCGAAACTTGCTCCCTATGCTGACACCGCTTCACCTTGACGATTGTCGGTGAGACATTTGGTCCTCGATAAGACCTTACGGCGAAGCCAAACATCATACCGAGACCTCCACTTTTCAAACACTATCGGTGTTACCCCTTGTTGTCGCCGAGACCATATGCCGAAGGAAGATCTTATGTCGATGGCTGAAACCCTCTTTAGGTGAGACACCTGTTATTGGGGAGACCCCTACCGAACCTTATTTTTGTCACCGAGAAAAAGGCCCATCGGCCAGATATTTTCCCGAGATGACCAACCTACGCCAATCCTTTCATTTTCGTATGACTCCACTCCCTCAGCCAGACCTTATGGTGACGGTGCCTACATCGAGCGAGAGCCCCTTTTAGTTGGCGAGACATCTGAGTGGTATTGGCGACTTTGTTCTTAGAGGATTTTCATGCTGAACTTTCCTAGGGAAGGCCCTCCAACTGAGTTCCTTGGACCTAGCAATAGATGTAGAATTTTTCCCTTTGTTGCGAATGTTCCATTTGGCCTCTCGAAGATCTATCACATGATAATCCTGCTTGATTGAACCTATAGGTGGAAAACAGGCAACATTTTTGGTGACCTTTGCTGATTGTTTGCCCGCTAAACATGAGAACCAGTAGCCTAGGCTTATCCATTGGGCATGGAGTCATCAGGAAAATTTCAAAAACCAATCCAGTGCAACTTTATACATGGCTGCAACTCACCTAAGGCTATAGAACACAACAAGTTGCCAAAATGAAAACAAAACAAGGGAAAATGGAAGAGGAAATTATGGTGCCATCATAGCACCCAGGAAATAAAAAATAATTAACCTGAAGCACAGAAGCACTTATTGAAAACATAAACCTAAACTAATATGTACAAAAGAGGAACTCCATCAAACTTGAAGATAGAGCTTAAGGTGTATCCCATTGACTGGGATAGGGAGCAGTTCCCCTTCTGTTGTAGCCAGTTGATAAACATTGTGCTCCTTACAGTCTCTAATAATGAATGGGCCTATCCACATGTTTTCAAACTTGGTGTGATATCCTAGCCTGCTTTTCAAAACATCCCATTTGAGTACGAGGTCTCCCACCTTAAAAAAAAATTCTTTATCCCTCTTGTCAAATGTTTTCTTTGTTTGGAGCTGATGATGCTCCAAGTCCTTCTTTGCTTGGTCCCTTAATTCTTCAAGTTCCATGAGCTCTGCATATCTCATGGACATTGGGTCCTGTTCCTCGAACATCTCCAACTGATGTATAATGTCAAGGGCTGGGAGCTCCACAGACAAGGGAAATCTTGCCTCTTTGCCATAGACTAACAAGTATGGTGAGTTAGCAATAGACCTCTTAGGAGTCACTTTGTCTGCCCACAGTGCATACTTTAATTTGATGTGCTAGGTTCTTTGATTGTCCTCCATCGTTCTCTTGATAATCCTCATAAGATTCTTATTTGTGCTTTCAGCTAAGCCATTACCCTGAGGGTAATAATTTGAGGATGTATTCAGATGAATACCCTGTTTAATAGCCCAATCAGTTAGTCTTAATCCCACAAATGCCAGAGTGTTATCAGATATGATAGAGTCAGGAACTCCAAATCTAGTGACTATATCTTCATAGAAGCTCAAAACTGAAGATTCTTTTGCTTCTTTCAAAGCTATTGCTTCTATCCATCATGTGAAATAGTCTGTAGCAGTTAGCACCCACTTATGACCAGCACTGGATGGTGGGTTAATTGGCCCAATGAAATCAATGCCCCATCTCATGAAGGGCTGCTCCACTTGAATTGGATGTAGAGGCATAGCATGCAACTTTTCCTTTCCTGTGAATAAAACACATTTGATACACTTTCTTGACCAGGCATAAGCATCTTTGAATAAGCTAGGCTAGTAGTAACCAACTCTCATGGTTTTCTAGGCAGTAGTTCTTGGGGCAAAGTGACCTCCCGCAGCTCCATCATGAAACTCATGAAGTACCTTCTCAATTTGATGACTGTGAATGCATCTTAATAGGACACCATTCAGATAATTTTTGAAAAGAACATTGTTTACCGGTACATACGGTATGGATTGTAGTCTGAAGTATCTTCTTTTAGCTCTATTTAATCCTAATGGGCACTCACCAGTTTGTAGAAATTGGGTCATATCTTGAACCCAATTAGTTATCCCCATAGGCACATCATCTTGAGTATTCTGAAACTCATTTGCATTAGTAAACACAACATTCATTTGTAATTCAGTTTTACTGCTTGACCCTATAGCAAGCTGCTCATAAAGACCTTTACCTCTAACCAATTTGGTAATCTTAATATCTACATCATACTCCATGACCTTGGTGATCCATCCTGCTCTTTTTTCATTCAGATCTTTATTCAATAAAAATTCCTTCACACTTGAGTGTGCCACCAGAATATGGATCTTATTGTTCAAGATCAAAGGCTTGAATTTCTTTAGGCTTCTGATCACGGAGAGAACATGCTTCTCAAAAAATGTATACCTCTCTTCGTAATCAGCAAGTATCTGACTAAAGAAGGCTATTGGCTATTCTAAGTTGTCACTATTTTTCTGTACCAACATAGCAAAGATTGTACTAGTGCCACCAAAAGCATACAAAAAGAAATCTTTAGAGAAATCTAGATTTACCAATGTCAGAGATGATGCCAAAGCTTCTTTGATTTCTTCAAAACTGCATTTTGCTTCTCCAGTCCAAATGAAAATTGCATTCTTCTTTAACATAGATGTCAAAGGCTGTAACAGGTTTGCAACATCTGGGATGAACCTTCTTAGAAAGTTGATTTGGCCCAAAAAGCTCTGCAGACCCTTCTTGTGATTTGGTAATGGCAACTCAAGTATGGCTCTGACTCTTTCAGGGTCAATAGTAATTCCTTGCTTTGACACTGTGTCTTAATAATTTCCCTTCATGAATAGCAAAGACGCTCTTTTTTGGATTGAGGGAGATACCAAACTCTCTGCATTTTTTGAAAACTTGTCTAAGATGTAACAAATGTTCATCAACATTCTTAGAATAAGCTGTAATGTCATCTAAATAAATCAACATAATCTTGTTGATCAAGCTTTGAAATGCCATGTCCATGGCCCTCTGAAATGTGGCACCAGCATTGGATAAACCAAAAGGTATCCTTTTGTATGCCATGGTGCCCCACTTAGTTGTAAAAGTAGTTTTGAACTGATCTTCCTCTTTAACCAACACTTGATTATAGCTCAAAAAACCATCTAACAAGGTAAATCTCTCAGAACCGACAACTACTTGTAAGATTTGTTCCATGGAGGGCAGCGGGTAGTGGTCTTTCAAAGATGCCCGGTTAGGATCCCTAAAGTCTACATAGAGTCTTATCTCACCATTTTTCTTCCTAACTGGTACAAGGTTAGAAACCCATGAAGTATGCTTAATAGGAAAGACAATACCCCCCTCAACTAATTTGGTCAGCTCTTTAATCATTAAGGGCTCAAGCTCAGGATTCAAGGGCCTTTGTTTTTTCCTTACTGGTTTAGCATTAGGTTCTAACTCAATTGTGTGTTGAGCAATATGGGGATCAAACCCTTTCAAATCTGAGTATTCCCAAGCAAAGACATCATAAAATTCTTGACATAAAGCAACAAAATATTGTTTATCTTCATGTGAACAAATTTTTCCTATCTTAAGGAGTTTACCTTTGAAAATCTCCAGTTCTTCATAATGCTATTGTTTGATCTGCAAGCCGACTTTACCCTTTTTAAGCTGACCGTCAGTACTGAAAATTGACTCTAAGCTAACAAGACCTTTGGGTAACTTATTTTTCCTCAGCTGTATAACTTGATCATCATACTGTTGCTTGAGTTTTGCTTGATTCACCATGGAGAACTGATCTTCTTTGAGCAAGAAAGAAAGGATATGTTCATCACTGTCAAAAACTTGCCAGTGAATGTTTTTTATCAAGAATTGATGGTTTGACTACAACCTTCACATATTGTTGTACTTTCTCTTTTCTAATGTCACCTAGAATATCAAGCTGTGCCCCAATGGCTGCGAGCCTATCAACATGCTTGTTCCGATTCCTTGGAATAGATGCTAAGTTAAAGGCATCAAAATCCTCTAGCATGTTCCACACTCTATTTCTATACAATTTTAGTGTGTCATTTTTAGCAACATTCAGGCCTCTTATTTGATTGACAATTAACTCATTGTCCCCATATACTTTCAAGTGGGTTATTCCTCTCTTCCTTGCCCACTCAAGGCCTTGAACAAGGCCCTCATATTCAACAGTGTTATTAGAGCATGCGAAAGAAAAACGGAAAGCAGAATAATACTTATCACCCTGTAGAGATATAAGCATTGCACCTCCTCCAACGCCATTTTTGCTTCTAGACCCATGAAAATACATCTCCCATAATTCATTCTACTGCTCAAACTAACTTTCTGCACTTCTTTCAAGATTTGGCATTTCTGTCCCACCTTCATGCAACACATAATTGCCCAGGCCAACGTCCTGAATAAGCTCATTTGGATTATCAACCACGTTCTCAGCTGCCCATTCATTCAGGAGTACCTCAGGTACACTCACATCTTGTAACTCTTGTGTTGCAGCAAGTTCAGTATCCTCTAAAACAATAGAGTTAACATTTATAGCAGTTGGCACATAAGGTTCGATGTGATCCTTGGCAAGGGACTCAGAAGTTATAGTTACCTTAGTACCATACCTGGTCCTAAAAAGCATATGGGACCAATTTGAAGATAAATACCCTCCAATTTTAGCCGTGAAGTCTCTAGATAGGCATAGAGCAAAAAATGGAGGCAAATCTATGAAAAACACATCTTGCGGGATTGAAAAATTGGGACAGGCATGTAGTGTGAGATTCAGATTTTTAATAACACCTATAGTGTTTACTGCTGTCCCATCCAATTGAAGTACTCCCTTTTCTAATGGCTGGTATTGTAAACCCAACTGGTTTGCAATCTTTTTTGGCATTACCGAACTGCTAGCCCTGCTATCAACCATGCAATTGTGTACCAATTTATTCCCCACTATTAAGGAAACATAGAAAGGAGGGGGCTTGACACCATTACTTTGTTGTGTGGTACTATCCAAAGGCGCATTGGTTAAAACTGACTTTGTTTGGCCTAAAGAGACTTCATTCGGAGGATTCAAACTAACTGGATTTGATAAGGCTGACTGTAACAAATTGATTTGACTAGGGATTGCTAAAGAATCCCACTTCAAAATTGAAACATTCATTTTTTTCATACTTTCAACAATGTTGAAAGGTGCAGATATATTTACCTTTGGCCGCGTCTTTACAACAACATGGTCAGGTTGCACTTGACTTGCGGATGAAGCATGTAAAGGCCGCTCCTTACTAGTGTGATAACCTTGCTGCAAAGTGTGTGGTACTTGTTGATTTAATGGACCAGCAACTCCCTTATTCTTATTCGTTACTTGTTCAATCTCAAAATCCCTCTTCTTGGCTCTAGTATTAGTAGCAACACATGTGTCATCCTGGTTCACTCCACAAAATTCTTCTCTCTGCCAATTCAGGAGAGTTGAATCATCTCCAAGTTGATCCTACTGTTGTGGATACCCCTCAGGAAAATCTTGCGCACCTACAACATTTTGCACCATAAGAGCTTTATTGATGATTCCATTAGAGCATGTAGCTTGATTATGTGGCTGATTACATGGATAAAACCATTCATAATCAGTAGCTAGATTGTTTTGAACAGGAACAAGCTCTTTGACAACACTAATTGGAGCTGGATTATAGGCTTGAAAAAGTCTTGTGGCAACATTTTGTCTTGTGCTTTGGTAATTGCCTTGATACTGTTGTCTATTCCCTTGGAATTGTTGTTGTTGACCTTGAAAAGGCTAACTTGAGGTCTGATTTTATTGCTGATAAGGCCTATAATGGGACTGTTGTTTTTCCAAGTTCACCAACTTGTTACCAAAAGTCTATAAAAGACTTTTGATCCCTTGTAACTCCTGTGATGAGCCTGAAGCAACACTTTCTTGTTTATCAACAGCTGGAACAACAATTGGCAGCGTTGGTACAGCTGGTAGAGTTGTGAAAGGAGGTATTTGCAAAGGAATGTTTGCATGAATTTCTGGAAATATAGGCATTGGAGGCCTAGGAGCAAGTTTACCAGCCTGTATTAGGCTGTTTTCAGCTCTGATAGCTATTTCAAAGGCATCTGGTAGAGAAACCCCTCCCATTGATTGTATCATAACAACTATATCACTGTTAAGAGCCCTCAAAAAGTACAAAAATGCATATTCTGGAGGTGGCCTAACCATTACAGGGATTCTATCCCAAGTTCTCTGAAATCTGAAGTTGAAGTCATTCATCTGCTCTTGTGGAGCCCTCTTAATTATAGTCAATTGTTTCAATAGAGACAAGTTATCAGACCTGTCCTAAAATTGTTTATGCAACTTGTCTCCAAATTCATCCCATGTTGCATTTGAACTAACTGGTAGGCTCTTATACCATTGCACAACTCTTCCTTTCAGTGAAGCAGCTAGTAATCTCACTGTAACATCTTCTTTGGTTATGTGATGGACTCCACATAGCGAAGCCACATCTCACATGTGTTTAATTGGGGTAGTTTGATCTTCCCCAATGAAAGTTGGCAGATTTTTCAAGGCTACCATTGGAATATCATTGTGCTATGCCAAATTTAAGGGGCTTCCTCCATTAAAAGAAACAAAGGGTTGATTCCTTAGAATAGCCATTGGAGGTGGCTGAGGTGGATTTACTGGTGTAGCAAAATGAGATCCCACGGATGGAGGGGTAGACTAAGTTCTTCTAGAATAGATAACTGTTGTTCCTCGCTTTTCTGTTGCTTTGCCTTATCTTCTTGGTGGTGACAGCTGCGAATATTCGAAAGGACCTGAGCTACTTCTTGTCTGAACTCTTCTCATAAATTGAAGAAGGTGTTGATTCTACAGTTCTTTCCTCTTTATGGAGTCGCCAAGTATGCCGAAAGACTTCTATAAAGTCTAGGACTCGCTAGTTGCATACTAAACCAATAGTTCAATCTAATTTTTGTCCCACCAGGTGTGCCGGAAACTGTTGTCACCTAGAAATACACCCTATGCGAAGTTATGAAACTAGGCTTTCTAGTAAAACATGGGATCATCTCAAGGCTGTGGGTCACCTGAGTTTGAAATGAACCCACGGAGAAGGTCGGCTTCCTTTGGGTATCACCTAAACTAATGATTTTTGTGAGGTAAAGGGAGGAGTGCATACAAAATGAAACTAAACTGAACTATTCCTATGGTGATACACCGAGTTGATAAGAAATCATGAAACAAACATAGAAAGAACATACACTGGAAAGCAAATAGTCAACATTTTCACTTACCTAACATAACCCCTTTAAACTCATGTGCTATTCTTAACAAGCTTGCTCCACATGCATATCTTAGGAAGGAAAGATGAATTTCACATCCTTAGGTATGAATACAGATTTCAGAAAAACACAGTTAAGAACTTGCATAGTCTAAAATACAGAAATGAGAGTAATACAAACATTAACAGTAGCTTCCCAGGTAAACTCTGTGTTGTATTCTAGATTCCAGTTGGGTTACAAATTATACATCAGGTGAGGAAGGATGGATAAAAATCACTAACTCTTTTGGATGCATAATCCGAACTATCTACAAAAAAGGAAAAAAATGCCTTATATACAAAATAGTGTCATCCCCTTAGGTCTTACAAAAATATCAGTCCTCGGGATAGATCTCCCCCTAGATCTTTTGATGAATTTAATGCTGCACCCTACGTGTCCAGTTGCCTATGTCGGTGAAGAAACACCCTGGAGAAGCCCTCAGATCTTTTACAGCTACTGCATTCATTTATGAGCCTCGTGTCCATCTTTGAATCCTTTGCTGAAGAGCTGCATTGAATATCCCCAAGTTTAGAACAGATACACATTGCTTTTCATTTGATTGATCTTCCTTGCCGAAGTATCAGTCAGTGAAGACGTCAATGGCTCATATTGGCTCCTTCTAGTTGGCTAGTTCACATTCCACATGGATCCCACGACGGTCAAACCCATTTAGTCATAATCGCATCTCGGCGAGACACTGTAAGTGTCTCATCGATGCGATTATGTCCCTCTGCAATTATCAGCAAGACGTGGATATATTGATGAGAGTATTTATCAAGCTTCAAAACTCATACCGATGTTTCCTCTATGGTTGCCAAGATAATCGCCATTAGGAAGACCCTTTAACTTGCACATTCTGCTCTATCGTGGAGACATTCCTATCTCGGTAAGAGGTTGTGCCAAAGGCACCTTGCTTTGGCGAGGGATCATTTCGTTGCACTTCAGCAAGACTTCATCTTATTGCCGAGACCTCTCAGCGAACTCAACTCCTACACCGAGAGTCTTAGAGTCGGGGAGACCTTCTGCATTCGGCGAGTGCCTTCTAGGTTGGTGAGACATCTCACCGACCTCCTCATCATTCTCTGAGTCCACCTCGACACTTTCCCAAGCTTCCTACTCGTCGGCAAGAGTCAATTAATGTCACCATGAATGTACTCCACCTTACCGAGCTCCGCATTCCATTCGCCGAGACATCATCAAGTCAAGAAGACTTCATGGCGAGGCTCAAATGTCATATCGATATCTGCTTCCGTCGTTGAGACATTGGTGTGTCGGTGAGACCTTCCACCGAGCTTCATTTTGTTGTGGCGAGACCCCTCGGTGTGAGCGTGACCTCTCGCCGAAACCAAAATACTTCAGTGAGCTCCTTCATGTCAGAAAGACATCTTGCCGTTGGCGAGACATCTTGTCGATCTCTCTTTTTCTGCTCCGGCTCATTCTGCATCGGCAAGACCCTTGGGCATTGCTAAGACTTCACGGCGACCCCTCCATCCTTCATCGAAATCAACATCTTCTGCCGAGGCTTCTTCATTTGTTGGTAAGACACCTGAGTGTCGGTGAGAGATCTTACCGAAAGCAAGATGCTACCCCAAGAACCACCATCTTCTATCGGCGAGACATTATTGATGTTACCCCGAGACATTTCATTCCACTGAGCTCTAGATCTCCTTCGGTGTGACTCCCATCGGTCGGGGAGACTTCATGGTGAAGGGAAAACACTATACCGAGCCCCCTTTTTGTTTTGGCAAGACACCTGAGTGTCGGTGAGAGATCTTATCGAAAGAAAGACCATTCATCGAGCTCTTACCTTGTCGCCGAAACTTTGGCCTATCGGCCAAACCCTTTGCCGAGCACACTATGGTCTCCCCGAACTCACATCTTTTGGCCGGACTGGTTTTTGTCGCCGAGACTCACACCGAACTCCTCCATTTGCTGAGACTCTCACCGGTTGGTGAGACTTTTCACTGAGCTCCCTATCCTTTCGGCGATGAGTTCACATTTCTTCGGTCAGGGAGACATCACCAACTCGGCAAGACCTTTCGCTGATACCTGCGTCCTTTGGTGGAGACCACCTTCGTTCACTGAGACATGGCCATGTCAGCAAGACCCTATGCTGAAAGTTGCTCCCTATGCCGACACCGTTTCACCTTGACGATTGTCGGCGAGACATTTGGTCCTCGGTAAGACCTTATAGCGAAGCCAAACATCATATCGAGACCTTCGCTTTTCAAACACTACCGGTGTGACCCCTTGTTGTCATCGAGACCATATGCGAAGGCACATCTTATGTTGATGGCTGAAACCCTCTTTAGGCAAGACACCTGTTATCGGGGAGACCCCTGCTGAACCTTATTTTTGTCGCCAAGAAAAAGGCCCATCAGCCAGATATTTTCCTGAGATGACCAACCTACGCCGATCCTTTCATTTCGGTATGACTCCACTCCCTCATCCAGACCTTATGGCAATGGTGCCTACATCGAGCGAGAGCCCCTTTTAGTCGGCGAGATATCTGAGTGGTCTTGGCAACTTTGTTCTTAGAGGATTTTCATGCTGAACTTTCCTAGGGAAGGCCCTCCAACTGAGTTCCTTGGACCTAGCAACAGATGTAGGATTTTTCCCTTTGTTGCGAATGTTCCATTTGGCCTCTCGAAGATCTATCACATGATTATCCTGCCTGATTGAACCTATAGGTGGAAAACGGGCAACAAAATCAAAGGCACTTTTATTTTCTCATATATGTTACCTCTCCATAAGAATCCTTTAATAACTTTCTCAATGCTTTTAATTACACATTTTGGTGCCTTCAAAACATCAAGATAATAATTTGGAATGGATGCTAAAATAGACTTAATCATCATTATATGACCAACTAGTGAAAACCATCTAGCTTTCCAAGAAAGAATTATGGATTTAACTCTTTCAATAATTTTTTTCCAATAGTTTACTCTTTTTTCCCCCATGAAAAAAGGAATTCCTAGATAGGTACTAGGAAAATCATCCTATTGAAAACCCAACATTTCAACTATTTTCCTTGAAATAGAGGCCTTTGTATTAAAAATGTAAATTTTGGATTTATTTGCATTAACCTTCTGACCTAAAACTGAGGAACATTTCTCTAAGATTCTTTTTACTTGCATGGTTTCCTATAAATAAGACTTACCATATAATAAAGTATCATCTACAAATAAAGAATGTGTGGCAACAATATGTGTATTTGTAATAGATATACCCTACCATAGACCCTGATTATGCAATTCTCAAATTGAACCACTTAATGCCTCAACCATTAGAATAAATAAAAAAGGAGACAAAGGATCACCTTGTCTAACCCCTTGAGTGGAACTAAAAAATTCCAACTCGAGAGCCATTAACTAATACTAAAAACTTAGCCCCTACTAGACAAGATCAAATCCATTTACACCATCTATTACTAAAACCAAATTTCTGCAACACTTGAATAAAAAAATCCCAATTAACTCTATCATAAGCCTTCATCATATCAATTTTACTAATAAAGGAAGGAATATTACTAGTTTTAATAGAATGTAACACTTCATGAGAAACTATTGCTCCTTACGAATTTTCCCTCCCAGGCACAAAGCCTCCTTATTCCTATGAAATGACTCTTGATATGAAGGGATGAATTCTGAGATAAATAGATTTCATAAAGATTTTATATATAGTGTTGCATAATGATATTGGCTTGAAATTTGCAAACGTTTTTGGCTCATTCACCTTTGGAATAATGGAAATATGCGTAGTATTAAACTTTTTAAGCATCATCCCTGATTTCCTCGATTCCTCTAAAGCCATAAAAACATTAATGCCTACAAACTCCCAACACTTTTGAAAAAATAATGTTGTGAACGCATCAAGACCTGACGCCTTATCAGGGGATAAGGAAAAAACCACCTTCTTAACTTTATCAAATGAAAAGGCCTCATTAGCCAATTATTATCTTCTTCATTAATCAACTTTGGGATACTTCCTAATAGATTCACTCCTTGATTTGCTGATGTCATTGAATTATTCCCTGAATCCCATAGTAGTTATGAAAAAACCTAACACTCTCACTTTGGATTTCATCTTCTTTTGTAAGAATCTTCCCTAATATTGAGATTTGAATTGAAAAGATAGTAGAAGAAGCATTCTTAAATTGAGCTGATGCATGAAAAAACTTTGTATTTCTATCTCCTTTCAACCATAATTCCCTTGATTTTTCTCACCAATAAATTTCTTCTCTTGCCACCAGTTCAACCCACTCCAATTGCAATTTATTTTGCTGCTCATAGGTATTGGCATATAACCCTTGTTGTATTATCTTTTCATTTATTTCAGAAAGTTGCTTAAGAATCAACTCTTTCTGGTGAAAAAATTCTTAAATACATGTATATTCTAGTGATTAATTTGTGATTTAACATATCTCAGCTTGTTCCATAATTGTAGCATTCTAGAACCCTTCACAAAAGGAGCACTCACCCACCATTGTTGTAAAATTGGCAAAAAATGCAAATGCCTAAACCACATTTTATGAAACTTAAAAGACGATTTAACCTTGGGCACAAAATTATTTACTTCTATATCCAAAGAGATAGCATAATGATCAAAACCAGCAGATGGCACAATTTGTGACAAAAAAATCTTTTGACCCAAAAACTAGTTAGGTGTAGTCAGGAACCTATCCAATCTTTCTATAATTTGCAAGAAACCTTTTCTTCTGTTAGTCCATGTGAACTTCCAATTTTCTGGCATGATATCGATAAAGGCATTATCTTTTATAAATGTCACAAAATCGTCCATCACTTTGACTGGTGGACTGATGCCTCCTTATTTCTCTTGAAAGTTAGATATAACATTAAATCACCTGCTACAATCACCTTGTCATTCCTATTCCCATCTAGAACAATTGACAATCTCTCCCAAAGCTGTCTTTTTTCCACTCTGGCTATTGGAGCATAGACGTTGATTAAATAAAATTGCAGCTCAAAATGTGAAATTTTCACAAGTTACCAGTGCTTCTAATTTAATACAAAACTGTAATACAACTAACTTTGGATCCCACATTATGATAATGCCTCCCGAGGACCCTTGTGTAGTAGAATGAACTGACTTCCAATTTTTCCACTTTCCTATTGAAACCTCATACACCATTTCAGAAGTTTTGGTTTCTTGCAATAAAACCACATTTGTTGTACAAGCATCAATTTGTTGCTTGATTTGATCTTTCTTTTCAAGGGCGTTTATGATGCAAAGCAGGGGTATAAAATGATCAAACACAATAAAAAAACCACTCACAAGAACCCCTAGTCATTAATCTATTGGCTTTCCTTCTCAAACTGTCATGGATCCTTGTAGCCTTTCAAAAAGGCCTTTTTGACCATAACTTTTGGAGCATATCTGACATTTAGAAAGCAAGACCAGTTTGAGATACCCTTTTTTCCATTACTAACATATCTAGAAAAGGGGTATGGTTACTTTGTACAGAATGAACCAAATTGTAAGGACCAAAAATTTCACTTACTAGTTATAACCCTTAATTGCCAAAATAATTTAATAGAACAAAATTATTATAAAAAGGTGTGGAAAAAGAGGAATAATTAAGTTACTTTCATTACTAAATTCAAATGGAATAACATACATCAATGAATCAAAGTATATCCCAAAACAAGGTGGTGCCTTCATTAGATTTAGCCATGTAGGCTTAAACATGAATTATCATCTCAACATTACATGTAAACTCAAATACTGTAATGCAATTTAAGGAAATAGCAAGATCATAAATGCATCCACAAAGATATCATAACACAAAGATTTTCATGAGTGGAAAACCCTCGTAGGGATGAAAAACCACTCATAAAACTGCCTTATTGGTTTAATGAAATGCCTTTCTAGCCATGCCTTACTAGCTACAAAATCTTAATGGTTATAGGATGCCTCACTGGCAATGATCATACTGTCACATTGACATGACCATTCATTACACAATTATGGATATCATATATCGCACTAAACAAAAGACATTAAAATTCTTATACAAATCACATAAATCTTTGAGCAACATTTTCAAGTTTCATTAGTGCATCAACCTTGCTTATGAGACTAAGGTAATGCCAACACTAACATGAATCGCTTCCAAGTATTTGCTAATAAGACAATTTTACCTCCATTGACATTTCAAATATCACACAAGTATACTAAAAACCATAAATCAATCACATAAAGCTTTATGAAATTAATCCTAGCACTGCTAAGTGTACACATGCCTATACAATTACAACAAGGATATTTACTTTTAAACTCATTGATTTCATAGAGAGTTCAACAATAAGAAGATAAGGCTATAAAAAAGTTAAGAGTGTATAGTAAACCATAATGCATGAGAAAAGTATCATCATGGAAACTTACTTTAATAAAGTAGGGTATGATTCAACCTTTGTTTATCTCTTTAGTCTTGATGCAATATCCGCAATATCATTAAAACTAAAATCTACTAAGTATACAAATTAATATTTAATTATTTCTACAACTTATTTTACCCACCGCTTTGAAAGAGATAACATTACTTTGCTTGTTAACATAATGATCTTGAAAAGTAAATAAATTCAAGATTTAATTCTTTCCTAGAAGTAATTCTCTACCCAAAAGTTATTCTATGCCATAATCATTAAAACTCACCTATTCCTTTTATTCACTATATGTACATCTACTATTACTAGTTTCCATAATATAATCTTATAACCAAGTCCCCATTTAAAGTAACAATTTATTTTCTTGAATTTCTCTTAACAACTATGTAAGAAACACCATATATTTCAAGTTTGCTATTTGATTTCAGAAGTAATTCATTCACAAGAAGGTAATTTCTACATCATGGAATCATTTTAAATATTTCCTCAATACAACAATGGTTAGTAACAAATACAAACACATGTGCTCTTTCTACTTGCTTGTAAAGCGTCCTATATTACCAATTTAAATGAATTAGTCTATAAATAATAGGTTTGTGTAATTTGAAGTGATACTTCCAATTTGAAATGTCCAAATTTTAAGAGTAGAATTTTCCTATTCAAGTATAAGCATATGCATACACAACTTTACCATTTTTAGAATTTAGACAAGCTAATATAGAAAAGTACAGTTTTAGCTGAAACAACTTACATTCTAACATGTTTTAGACGGATTGATAAATATATATATATACATTAAATTAAATATGTGTGTGTATATATATACACATGTATTTATATATATACTCTTTCAAGAAATTACATTTTCAGTGAACTAAATACATAGCTACAACCATGTAAATATTTTCTTTAATTAGCCACAGTCATCTAATTCACAACTTCTCTTATTTAATGTGCTCAAAGTATGTACAAAAAATTGTATTCATAAATAAATAAATAAAAATGGAAAATATGGAAAATTACTTTTCAGTTGAAGCACTACAATAAAGAACATTATTTAGCCAATGATCACTAGCTTCTCTAAATGTATACATAGGTATCTATTTGTTACATGTTATCAGGATATGACACATATATTGTTCATCATTTCCAGGCAAGGGTTTGATGATTTAATTGCAACTTAAACTTGGATGCTATATTCATATTGAAGGGTTTGTTTAGATTTGAGGGCATTGCTCAAGTTGATTTGGTTTCCAAAATTAGTAGAGTCCAAGGCTGGATGTAGCTCTTTGTTCTCAGATTTGTGGGCCGCTACTATACAAGAGAATTTCAAGGATGTTGTGTATCTTAATGCTCTATATATTTGCTCATTGAGGAGGACACAGGGGTTGAAGGAGGGTAGAAAACCTCATATTTTCCATTGTTGTTCATGTGGATGATAGAAATCTGTTGTGGGAAGGACGTGGTGCTTTGATGGGCATGAAGATAGACCTCATTGTGGTCTTTTTGAGGTGAAGATTGTTGAATTCTTAGAATAGGTATTGCTGCTACAGCTGTGGCACCCTTATATCAGGCATATCAATGTACAGGGGAATCAATACCAGTCAGCAAATTAGTACTTTTAGATGTTTAGATCTTTCATTTCAAAATAATATAGTAGATTTATATATAAATATATATCTATATACATGTTTATATATTTATATGTAAATGTATATATACAAATACAAACTTTTCAAGAAATTACATATATATATATTATATAGCTACTGTCAAGAATATATTTACATATATTCATTTTTAAACAAAACTACAGTCATCAACAACATTATTTATCTTATAATTTAAAATAGTATACTCAATATACACTGGTATATATATATATGTACACATATATATATTTGCAGGTAAGGATGAACCTAATCCACAGGCAGCCATCCCCAAAGGGGATATGCCATCCATGGGAGGTCATCTCCTAATTTTTTTTTATAATGCTTTTTGTTTTACAATGAGTTCACTCTTAAATGCAAACAGTATATGGAATAACATTGATTTTTTTAATTTTTTTAATTGTCCTCCTCTTCATAGAGATACTTACAAATGATATTATATATATATATATATATATATAAATATACAGTTTGGTATATGTGTATATATATACTATTATTATTTAAGCTCGGAAATAATAAAAAGAATAGGAGGATTTTTAATTTTCACAGGTATGATTCAGCTATCTTGAACAGAAAATCAATGCAAGATTACAATCATTTGGGAACTCATTAAAAGAGATTTTTCTTCTCCAGAATATAATAAATTTCACTCACATTTGAAATCAAGCATAATGGAGAAGGATTTTAAAACCTGGAATTCGCTTCTTAATGATTTCCTTCTTCTTGTTTCTCTTTCCTCTCCTGTAATTCTTACCCTCTCCACCGTTCTTTTTTTGTTGTATAAAAACCCCTTCTCCAACATCCATTTTTAGTTATCATTTGCAAAGCAATAAATAAGATTATCAAAAGCAATTGTTCTTTCCATTATTTTTTCCTCATTTTAAAAGATTTCTTTTCAGATTTCCCAAAAACCTAATCTTGAAATAATAATAATAAAGTTTTTATTTCATGCACAATATTTATCCCCCTTAGATACAAAATTCCTATTTTAATTACCAACAAAGTATTTATCCTTAGAATATAATAAATAAGCCATTTTAAGTTGCAAATTCAATACCTATTTCAAAATAAATAGTGACAAAATATCTTTTATTTGCGATATAATTATTTAATCAAAACGAAATATCACTCACTTTGCACCTAAAATATATTATTATTATTTTTCCCTAAATAACAAGGTATTTTTATTTAATTGCAAATAAATTAATTATTCTAAATGACAAACATTATCAATCAATTGAAAAACAATGAATTCTCTAATTAAAATATAATTAATTCCTTTTTATTTTTTTGTACCTTTATTTCATCTCAAATTAATTTAATTAAACATTGTAAAATACGAACAATAAAAATAGGGGTTGTGACACAAATTTTGACTATCCCCTTTTTTTATTAGGCCTAATAAGGCAATTAGGCTTGGAAACAATTGGGTTTTGGATTCAAAATACTTCTAGAGCTGTACACACAACTCCAACACATCTCACCAGATCCCAATTCACTACTCCTTTCTCATAGGTAACCCTACAATGTCTTCCAAAACAAACCCTCTAAGCCCCTAGGACTTTGTTTGCAAACAAGGCTTAAAAAACTTCAAACTGTCACTCAATCCTCTGTTACACATGCAGACCCAGACCCCAAACCTTGCAAGGAATTAAAACATGTCAAATTATACTTAACTACAAAGTTTCATTACTTTCTTAGGGTGGAAGCTCAAGAAAAAACATTTTGTGTGTGTTTAGGAACCCTAGGTAGGGTTATAGACCAATTTTAGGAAAATGGTGATATCTCCCTTCTCCCTTAATGAAAATTGATCAAATCAAAACTGCAATTAAGGTAAGAGCTCCCACTACAAAATGAAATCATTCATCCATCTGTAAAGTGTACTAGGAAGCTGTACAATATTACATAAATTTGTAGAATGTAGGAAAACACAAAATTCTCATGTGCATGCAAAGAACTTCTTCTCCAAATATTCATTCCAACATTTGGTTCAATGATCCAAGGAATTTTTAAGCATGTACAAACATATCCCAACTACCTCCAACCATATTTATGGTTAAGGAGTTAACAAAACACCATTATGTCCTTTTGTTGTAAGAAGTGCAAAAAGTTGCTTGACAACATTGGTGCAACTTGACAATTTTTACATTTTTGCATTGCCTAGTACCAAAAGACTCAAACTTGATTCCAAACAACTTGTAATGGCCTTAAAGGACCTTATTATATGAAATAACACACACCAAAACAAAAATTCCAAAATTTGACTCTTAGCGGCATAATGGACCTGTGGGTGCCCCTACACCATCCTCCCAAGGGAAAAGAAATCTCAAGTCCCACTTGACGAAAAATCTACAACTATGTAGCCATGTTTTACAATGTCATCTTCAGTCATCCAAGAAGCATCTTCCATAAGAATACCTCGCCATTTGACCAAATAGTGGAAGTAGACCTTATTCCTTGTCTTCTTAAGTTCTTTTGTGTCCAAAATACATTCCAACTCCAAAGGTTTGCTTGGTGGGAGATATTTGACCCATTCCTCATCTAAGAAAGATGATGAACCTGCATTATCACTTGCAACAACATCCACTTGGAAAGATTACAAATCAAAAACTAAATCTGCAACCTTCAAATCAATTGCTCATTTTCTCACAACTACCCTTTGCTTGCATTTGCTACCTCCAACTTGTAATTGATCCCTTTCTGCTTGATAGATTGCATGCATTTCAATAGTAACTTGTTTTCCTTCAATGGATTGTTTCATTTTTACCTTAGGTTTATCACCCCTCAAGTTTGCAATCTCAACAAGAGCATTATGTCTTCTCTCTTTATCTCTAACCATTAGGACTTCAAGCATGGTTTCTTGATCAGTTTTACTATTCTCTTCTATAGAAAGTAAATCATATTTAACCTGCAATATCCCCTTGTGTAATGCCTGCAATGAATGTGTGTATTCTTCACCCCCAATTTAAAAGAGAAAATATTGAGTTCTACTTACCTTTTCAACACCATCAATCCTCAGATTTGGAAGGGGCTTGGACTAAGAATCCACAACACAATCTATATCATTCAAATATGCAATGTGTAATGCTACTCTCTCCTTTGGATCTGCACAATTAGTGGCCTTTTCCTTGTCTCTATTCACATCAGTTGGAAAAACAACTAATGGAACCTCTACTTTGGAATTGAGCCTCTCAAACTCATCCTGTATTGGATTATATTCACCAACCTGCAATGCAAAGATAATTGGGGTTGCATCCTCACATTCCAACTGCCAATGCTTAGTACCTTCAATGGCATGGAAAGGTTTATCTTCCCATTATAGAAACCCTACATGAGGAATAATACCTCTCCTTTAAATGCCATTTATTATCAGATTAACATGCACGTTCAACAAATTTTGAACCTCCAATGGTAACTGATCAACCCTAGTTGTTGTCATAACAATCTAAGGTCTATTCATGCTTGCAAAGCCTTTGTCTTCCTTTTCTATGATTTGTACAAACTCCTTTTCACTCACCAACATAATACTAGAACCTTATTTTTATTCTTGAGTTTCCTCTTTTAAGGGTGTAAGGGTGTATGAAACTTCATCTTTCTCTATGACATATGTGTTTTTACTACCATCATGCTTGGCATTATTATCATATTGCCAAGGCCTACCCAAAATAAAATGACAAACATCCATTGGAATTATGTCACACAAGACCTTATCCTTATATCCCCCTATGTGAAAATCTACCCAACTTTTTTCATTCACTAGTACTTGTTTCCCTTTGTTTAACCAAGACACCTTGTAGGGAGTGGAATGAGGTAACCTTTGTAATTTCAACTTCTCTACCATTTCAAGAGAAACCAAATTGTCAATACTACCAGAATCAATAACAACCTTGAAACACTTACCTTGGATTTTACATGTAGTCCTGAAGAGTGACTTTATCTATGGTGGTTCCTTCTCCATTGGCCCTTTGATTAGAGTTTTTCTCATCAAGAAAAACCCTCCATTCTATGGTTATTCAATGTGTGGTGAAGAATGTACACTCTCAACATCATCTCCACCTTGTTCAATCTAATTTCTTCTTTTACTTCCAAAAGAAGTAGATGGCTACTCCTTAGTACATTTCCATGCTTGGTGGTCTACAAATTTGTTGCACTTATAACACTTCCCAGTAAAGCTACTTGAATATCCTCTAGCACTAAGTTTTCCCCTAAAATTTGATCTACCTCCTCTAAAATTTCCCCTTGAATCAGAAGTTTGTTCTTGAACTCTACTTGTGTCTCCTTGACTCTCATCTGACTGTCTTGAATAAAAAAATGTACCTCTTCCTCTAAAACTCCTTCCTCTACCCTTGCTTTTCTTTTCTTGTCTTCTCCTCAACTTATCTTCAACCCTTATGGCCAATTGATAGCAATCTTCCACTGTTCCTGGGTTTTTGAGACTTAGTTCATCCTGTAGGTTGTATCTTAAACTATTGATGTATCTTGCCACTTTTTCCACATCATCTTTTACATGGCTTGCCCTTATACTCAATTTGTAGAACTCCTTTGTATAGGTCTTCACATCCATATCTTTTTGCTTAAGGTTTTGGAGTTTTATGGATAACTAAATGGCATAGTCACCAGGTAGGAATTTTCCTTTGAGTTTGGAAACCATCCTATCCCAAGAAGTGATTTTGGATTTTCCTTTATTCCTCCTCTCATCTTGCAAATAGTCCCACCAAAGTAAGGCATGGCCCTTCAATTTTGTGTTGGCCAACTTCACTCTTTGTTCTTCTGGTACATCTTCATATTCAAATAGTTGTTTAGTGCTCCTATCCAATCTAAGAGTTCCTCACTATCCAAGTTTCCTCCATACATTGGTAGATCCATCTTTATCTTGGGACCTTCTCCTTCGATTTCCTTCACTAGTTTTTCCAATTTCAAGTCATCAGGATCCAACTCTTCTTGGGACCCTTCTCGGAAGTTTTCATCCTCCCCTTCTTCTTCTTCTTCTTGTTGACTCAGGTTTCATGTGACCACTCCTCTTCTCTGACTTGTTTCAACTACAACAAGTCTAGCTTCAATGGTTTATGTTAACTCCCTCATTTTCCTCATCTCTCTTGCATGTTTCTCCTTCAAATCACTCACCTCTTTGGTAATTGGATTTCATTTTGGAGGTATCATTGCTTCTCTTCACTTCAACTTTTCCCTCTTCATCCCAACCTACTCTCTGATACTGAAATGATGCAGAGAAGGGGTACAAATGATCAAACACAATCAAACAACCACTCACAAGAACACCTAGTAATTAATCTATTGGATTTCCTTCTCAAACTACCATGGATCCTTGTAGCCTCTGAAAATGGTATTTTTGACCATAACACTTGGAGCAGACCTGACATTCAAAAAGAAAGGCAAGTTTGAGATACCCTTTTGGCCATTACTACACATATCCATAAATGGGGTATGGTTACTTTGTATAGAATGAACCAAATTTTGACTGTCCCCTTTTCTTATTAGGGCTAATAAGGAAATTAGGCTTGACAACAATTGGGTTTTGGCTTCAAAAGAATTCTAGGGATGTACACACAACTCCAACACATCTCACCAGACCCCAATTCACTTCTCCTTTCTCATAGGTAACCCTACAATGTCTTCCACAACAAACCCTCTAAGCCCCTAGGACTTTGTTTGCAAACAAGGCTTAAGAAACATCAAACTGTCACTCAATCCTCCCTGACATGTGCAAACCCAAACCCCAAACCTTCCAAGGAATTGAAACATGTCAAATCAGACTTAACTACAAATTTTCATTGCTTTCTCAGGATGGAAACTCGAGAAAAAATATTTTTTTGTGTGTTTAGGAACCCTAGGTAGGGTTACATACCAGTTTTAGGAAAGTGATGATACCTCCCTTCTCCATAAATGAAAATTTATCAAATCAAAACCACAATTAAGGTAAGAGTTCCCACTACAACATACAATCATTCATTCATCCATACAATGCACCAAGAAGACATACAACATGACAGAAATTTACAGAATGTAGGAAAACACATAATTCTCACGTGCAAGCAAAGAAATTCTCCAAATCTCCATTCCAAAATTTGGTTTGATGAGGGTATGTGCAGGATCATCATGGAAAAAACAGGCCCTTAAGTGGCAAAAAATTTAGAAAAATCAGAGTTAGGCAACTTGACGTAAAAAATTGAATAAGTTATCTATATTATTTCAAAAATGTGTAAGAATAGAATATGTAGCAAATTGAATTTAGTTTCTAAACTACTATGTATGTTTAAAAAAAAATCTATTTGGTGAAAATTTGAAATTTCAATGCAGTGGTACTTAAATTTTAGGGAAAAAATAAGTAAGTGTCTGTCTGACCACCCTAACCACAATAAAATGATAATATTTTTTATAATATTTTAGATATATGTAGAGGACTCATGCTCTGATGTGATGCATATTTTTTGTAATTTTTTTCCAAGTAAATAATTAATTATGAATTTTTTATTACAACTTTTTAAAAAATAAAAACTCATATGTCGACCTTAACTTGGTCAAAAATTCATGAAATTCATTTTTTCTTTTTTTAATCCTGTAGTATGTGAAGCATAGAATGTGACACATGTTTTGGATTCAAAAAATGTGATACCATTTGAAAGCTATAGATGTTTTTCAATCAACCTATCAATTAGGTCTCTAGTCATAATTTGAATAGAAAATGAATAATAATTACTTATTAAATTCAAAGTAAAGCATAATTTATATTGGTGGAAAGATGAGAATCTCCTTTAAAAACCCTTTTCATTTCATCAATTTTGGGTAAAAAAATAGTCGTCAGCCACATACCCATCATATTGCCACTTTTTGGTCCATTGTGATCCTGCACATACCCATGATCCAAGGAATTTTTAAGAATGTGCAAACATATCCCAACTTCCTCAAACCATATTTGTGGTTAAGGAGTTAACTAAAAACCATTATGTCCTTTTTTTGCAAGAAGTGCAAAAAGTTGCTTGACAACATTTGTGCAACTTGACAACTTTTACATTTTTGCATTGCCTAGTACCAAAAGACTCAAACTTGACTCCAACCAACCTACAATGGCCTAAAAATACCTTATTATATGAAATAACACAAACCAAAATAGAAATGCCAAATTTTGACTCTTGGAGGAATAATAGACCTGTGGGTGCCCTACACCAGTTTATACCCCTGACATTCCATGAAAGGATCTTCATTGATACCGAGAAGAGCAACACGCTCTCCTTAGTCTTTTGTTTGTTGAGACTACCAATTTACTATCCAACATAGTTTTCAATCTTTTGTGCATGTTTTGCACACACATCCTACCAAAGGCAAGGACCCCCTCTTTTTCCTGATGGGTTGTTTTTCCTCATCTCACTTTGCGCACCCCTATTTCCAAGCCAAGTTGGCCACAAGCCTAAAAATGATCAATTTTCCACTGGCCGAGTTTATTGACCCAAATTTCAGTAAGTCATTTGCTTTCGTGGATTGGGTCCTTATCCAATTTTCCTCTTGTTATTCATCGTTGCGCTCCATTGTTCACGTGTAGCTAAGCCTAGACGTTCGTCTACTGTGTGGGCCCTGCATTCGCTTCTGCCATTGCATCCATCAGGAATCACAAACCCGCAATTATGGGTTGCCCCTTCTAGGTCTTCATTCCCATTTCATCACTTTTGTTGTGGTTGACCCTTCACCTCCACCCACATGGCGAGATCCTCACCCGGTCTCGTCGTCCCCGTCATCATTTCGTTGTCGTCACTCAATGATCAAATCTTCATGTTGGCCCCTTTTTGTGATGCGCTCGATATTCGTTATTAGTGACCCCAGCCTAGGAACCTGAGGTAGAAAAACCAGCAATATAATAATTATCCAGGTACTCCCCAACAACTATGGGTGTCTGTTGGCGGAAAGCCGTTTCTTGACAGCCATTATTTGAATGGCGAAACCTTAGAGTCTTTTTGATGTGCAAGGCCTGCATATGTTGTTTCCTTGGTGCAGAGCCTCATGTTCGCTAGTTAGGTCCTAAGTTTGGGCTTGTCAACGGGTCCGCCCATGTGGGCCATTGTTGGTTGGGTGTCGTCACCACTACCTTACTTTATGACGGTGAAGCCCCACCACTTTCCCGCATTCACTTTCATGTTGACTATTTGCTTCCATTTGTCATTACCATTACTCTTGCAACATGTTAACCATAGCGCCCCATGCTCTCCCACCCACATTCCCCTTTGTGGAGATCCTCCATGCGGGGTCTGCCGTCTATGATGCCGTCTAGGCAAATTTTCCCTAGATTTCCCTCTTCCATCATTGGCCCGCACTAAATGTTCATATGTTCCTCCTACAACAAGGAGAGATTTGAGACATTGCAAAGTTATTCAAGGTAAATTCATGGTTTTTAAGCGGCGATCAAAGAATTTGTGGGACAAGGGAGCCAAAAAGGAGCTAGTGAGAATTTGAAGTTACGCCTTTACAACACCACACACTTTCCCTTTTCTCATTTCAAATAATGATATTTAAGTTGGCGTCCATGGCAGTCATTTATGCAGAACCCACATTATAGGTCTCTCTCTGGCTCTCACTGTTTTCTTGGCGGCATTCCTCAAACATCATCTTGCACGTTTATCCCCGCGAAGACTCCGCTAACAGAATTTGCATCCTACTCGGTCGTTCTAACGTCATTTTTCACTATGGACCTGTTACCTCATTTCTCCACAAACTCCTATCAAATGTATGCTTACAGATCACATGATGATTCAAGTAATGGTTCATTGTGGATTGAGGACATCATTGAATAGCCATGTACTGATTAGAATTTTAGTCTACTATAGAGGAAAGTTGGAGGTCTTTGAAAAGAATGACAAAGATGTCTAAGGGATGGATGACTAAAAGGTCCAAAATAACCTAGCTTGTAGATGTATTGGATTCTTCATTACTAAAGTCTGTAGTGGATGATGTAATTATAGTTGTTGAAAGCATGCGAATACTATCTCTAAAATTGGGGTCGCATAAGAGGTATGATTGGCAACCAATGAAAAGGTTGATTATTCGAACAATGAAAAGGAGATTAAACAAAGGAAATAATTAGAAACAACCTACAATCTAGATGGGATTACCGTGATAAAGGCCGAGTGATTAGGTAGTCATTCACATATTCAATGTTGTGGCTTATTACGCAGACTCCAATCTACTAAAAGGAAGCTATAGTGACCATTCAAAATGAATCTCCTCCATTAGATTTGATCGATGATTCCATCTCTTGAGTCTTTGGGTTTAATGATTAGTAAGTTTGCACCTATAGGTTGCAAACAACTCAACCCTGCTCGACCGAGGGAGTTGTCTCATAAATTGTGATGGGGTGGAGGTGCTACTTGTGGGTCGTGAACTCACCCACACTGACGGATATGTATACACGGGTTTTAGTAACCCAGTTGTTGTTATATACATCGATGGTATCACATCTCCCTGCATACTTCCACCTGTGACACCCTTCATTGAGGTTCTCTACACGAGGTCTGTCGTCCCAATAGTTCCCCTCCTGGTTGCCCTCTCACACAGTTGCTTTGTGTTGTGTGGCTTCCATGTTTCTCCTGTTAGAGGATGACGTTGCTCAACACCAGTCACATTGTTCCATCTTCGCAACATCCTTTACACATGACAAAAATAGTCCTTTCCATGAGTGGATAAAACCTTGTCTTAGAATACGAATTTAAAGATGATCTCAGCTCATGTGCACCCGCAAAAGTATCATATTTTGAAGGCCCATCCTATCTGAATCGATGTGCTGAGACCTTGGGTATCCATGAACTAGGAACATGTCTGAAGAATTTGAATTTGAAAATATCCACAGACGAGAATTTTTGAAGCTGCACACTTGTATTAGACAGGAAGGAAGAATGACTGTGGCCAATTTGCAGGGTCCTTGGACTGAAGAAACAGTGTTCTTTAGTGATTAAAATTCAAAATTGCGAGGACGATTGGATGGAGAAGAACAAAGTTATGAGTAAAGATCGACACAATGATTATCTTGAGGAGGGAGAAATATGTACGAGTTCTAGGGGAATAAACTGTTGGATGTAAATAGGCATTGAGGCTTGGGGTGGACAAATTCTCATGATTGCAGGCTCCATCACCATCTTGGACATCCAAAGCAACACTCCCACTGCGTCCTCCCACTTATCTCTATCTGTGTCCCTTTTGGTGGTAGCTTTACACGCAGGATCTTCCTTCACGATAGCTCTTTTGCAAAATTTCCTTCACAACGCTCGACCCTCAGCCCCCCGCATTATCATCTCCACATCACTTATTGTAGGTGTTCAATGGGTGGAGGTCGTTGCTTCCACTGTCGTCCTCCAATGGCTTCCCCACAAAGCATCCCCACGACGATGTGTTCATTGCAGGATCCTTCAAGTCGATGGTAGTTTGATCTTCAGGTTCGAGCTAAAGGAAAATGTAATACCGAGACTACATTTTTTATTTTTGGTTCATCGGTTATTTATCAAAGAATAGTCATGACGTTGAGCTAACATCACTAAGGGAAAAGGAAAGCATTAAGGATATTAACGGTCATGGAGAACTTTTGCAAAATTAATAGTTGATTGTGTTGGATCATAGTGAAATTCTTGAGGTGTGGAGGGATGCCGACTTTTTTTATACCTATGTGGGGACGAGGTGAGCGTTAGAGCTTTCGCTTGTGGATGCCACAATGCGGACCGCTAGCTATACAATGTCGTTTCCCTCATGGCGACCCACACTATTTTCCTTGCACTCCTCCCGACTGGTGTCACCCCTCAACAACGGTGCTCATTGGCTCCTCCATGCTACATTTTTCTTTGAGTCTTCCACTTCCTACATCTACAGAATACGCCTATGGGACAACCTCTTGGTTGGGGTCGGTGCCCGATTATGAAGAAATCATGATGTTAATGGATTTCGATGGGTTTTACATTGATCATTCATCTTTTCCCTCAATTTCATCTATGGGGTAGTTTGATCAATGGGGGGACTTCGGGGGTACTATGTTCGAGTCTTGTTTGAATCATCATTGTAACAAGAGCATGAAGTTAATGAACATACCAATGTTGCATGAGGCCGTTTCTTTTGCATATAGGGCCTTTAGCAAAAGGAGTCAAAAGGAGAATAATGGAAGGATTGAAATACTATTGTGACTATATCATGAACCTCCTTGAAGATGTAGGTGGTTTCTCATGAATTATGCTCGCACTCGGGTGCAATTACGTAGACCCACAAGAGCATGTTGCTACTGCTTTAGGGAAATGTCTTTCCATGGGAGTCTAGTTAGCGGGGATCATAGTTCCTATAGCCTATGGGACAACATTTTAATATGGGCCCTTCGCACTAGGGGGCGAAGGCTTCACTCTCACCCATAATGTGCCTCTCTGCCTCGATTAAGCTATTATGAAACATGAGTGAAGCACACGGGCGTGATTTAGAGGGATTTTTATTCGAACATGGGAGACGATGCTAAATAAAACGTTGGAGGGAGAGTGTTGGTATCTATGGGGCTACTAATGCAGGCATCCATTTGTCTTTGGTCGTTGTGCTAACAGCATACCAACCATGACGTCTTCCATCCTTTGGCCCGATGGAGATCATGTGTACGAGACCCATGTTTTTCTTTGTTGGCTCAAGGATGGCAGTCATATATTACATCCCCCACGAAATCCCACTCACAAGTCTGCAACAAATGAACTCATGCACCTCTGGTTGCAACAAACGAGATTGAATATACTATAGAGGTGGTTTTCATGGAAGCCATCGCTAACCAATTGTCTCAACATCATTTGGATGTGCCATTTCCACATTGTGCTTTTGTGCCCATCTATTTTGAGAATGTATTGCAACAACAGAGGTATTGTGTGATGGTCATATTGTCAGCCCCAAATGTGTAATCTCCATTTCTCGCACATCCAAATTGGATGATTTATGGTTAGGTGTGGGGTATTGTAGACGCCCCATACTCAATGTGATAGTAATTTTTCTATGTGATCCATGTTCTCACAGCTTATGGCCTTCGCTATCCACAACCAAGAAAATGAGTAGCTATGACGTTCTTTAATTTTTAAATGCATATTATTTAAAGATAGAGGAGTAGATGAACTCATGATGGTTGTACCAAATGGAGCATGTTTTCCTCTTACGGGTTTTCATTTGAAATAGACTATCACCTTGCGGGGGGCGGTTGTTGGTGACGACATTCATTGGCGGTGTTCCCACATTCATTTCTTGCAAATGAAAAAAGCCTTGTCTGTCCCCACACAAGTAAATTTACTAGCATTAGAAGAAGAACAAAATTTATTTCAAAGGATTTCCTTGAGGGAATTCAAGTTAGATGATTAAGTATATGCATCTCTAGGAGTCATATGAATGCGATGAATGATTAAAATTGAAGGATTCCATTATTGTGGATAATAAATTTCTTTCACTCTTATCTTTAGCCTATTCATGATGATGATTATTTAAATCCCTATCATCAATTAGTGTTTGTGGGATCATCTACTAAGTAAGGTCATGGGTTACGAAAGGGGGAAATTCTAATGCACTTATTTAATGGCGGTTTCATGGGGGAAAAGCTTTATGGTAATTTATCCAAATATTCAATATTGGATACTAATTATGATTGCAGGGAAATTTAGGCTTTTGGGAATTAATTGGCATTTATCAAGGGCTCCTAACTGATTCTTATGGAATTGCACTTGAGTAAGGAGAATCTAAGGGTAGAATGATGATTACAGTTCAAAGGGGAGATTTTGTTGCTATTTATTAATATCAAATAATTCTTGAGCAAAAGGGAGGTTTGATCTGACTTCTTCACCAAGAATTCATGAAAATAAGCCCTTGTGATTAGCTTTGAAGCTTTATTTAATCCTAGTTTCTCTTGCATGTAGGTATGATAATTATATCAATCCAGGCTTGTCAAGGAAACCAACGTATGGATTTTCATTGTGTCTAGATAGAGGATTGTTGTGTCATAGTAGCTCACATATGAAATAGGCCCATGGAGATTTGAAGTCACCGAAGTAAGGGATATGCTTATACATGAATGTGTACTAAGGGAGGACCAACTTGCATCAGAAGTGGAAACGTAGGAATCCTATGCCAATGATGATAGTTTCAAAAATCCAGGAAGTTTCCCATTAAAATTAGAAGCAAGGAGGAGCTATTTGTCTTCCTTCGAGTGATTAGGGTCTGTTAGGAGTTGTTTCGTCAGGGGGCAGCTAATCTATTTCACCATAATGATGCAAATCTGCAAACATGATACATCTAATCGATAAAAGAGTGTTGCAAACACATCAGTAAAAAGATAGCCTTTAAACAGTTTTAGCTATAGCAAAATAACAATCAGCTAGAAGACAAAAGTGCTACAATGCCTAGGGCACTACATGATGAAATAGGGAAAAGAAAAAGGTTGTATTTTAAATTGCTATATAATGGGGGGTAGGTGAAACCCTAACTTGTATCAAATTTGAGCCACTCAATGTAAATTAATCCTAGCCTTTCATTTGGGCTTTGGAAAACTATAAATAGGGGCTTTCACCTCATTTGTAAATGGTTGGACAACTGGTGTAAAGGAATTTTGCAGCAATAGAGAGAAGCATTGCATGATTTTATGGATGTTTCTTTTGAGTTTGTTCATTATGCATGCATGGTTCAACTTCCAAGTTAGTTTTAGTTGTAGTTTCTTGAATGGTTGTGATAATGGTGTTTGTTGTTATGGTATTTGATGAACTTTTAGCCCATACTTTTAGCACTTGTTGATGACAAACTTTTTTGTAAAGTTAGCCTGGGCTTCTTTATTTCAATGTTACAACTTAGTTCAATTGTATTTTCATGAGGTGCATGCACAATCTAAAAATTGGAAGACCTTAGGAGATTGCACTGGTTTTGTGTAGTTGTAGGCTCCCTTGGTCAAGAAAAAATCAGTTTAGGAAGTTTGTCTACTATAGCAGCCTCCATTTTCACTATTCATTCATAGCTTATATTTAGGACTGCTCTCTTAACCCCTCTTCTTTTGTTATTTATTTTGGTCCTTTGTTAGAGTAGGATTCCAAGCATCAAAACAAAGCTAAATCTAATGAACATGGCAAGTTTCAGCTTGTTGTTTTGAGTGAGAAGCCATTGTTCATTCACTTCCAACACTTTGAAACTCCATTTGTAAACCCAACTTCGCATGGTTTGTAAACTATAAAGACCACCTTGTGATTACTAGCAAATCACATTAATGAACTGAATTATTCCAAGCATTGTCATGACCTGACACCCGAGACACCTTGGGGTAGTAATCTGGAACTTGTTTACAGATTTCTATCTTTCAAGAGAGGTAGTGCACCTGTGTGCTGCCTGTGTTGAGAAGGTGCAAAAACACCCATCAACAGAACTAGCACTAGAAGTAGGGCATGACTGAGCTTAAGGCTGGAAAGATGGAAGTGGGAAGTTGAAAAGAACCTTCAAGTAAAAAAATCTAAGATAGGGAGATCTCTTTATATGCTAGAATTTTAAATCAGAAAATTTTGAAGACAAACAAGAGTTGAGCTAAGATGGAACAACATTTACAAATCAACATCACTCAGCGACATGCAGATTTAACTAGGAGATTAAATAATCCATTGCAACACTTTCCATTGGTAGAAAAATGTAGAATCCATGACACTAACAAACACAATGAATTGGGACATATGGCATTCTTGGGCAGAATCAAAAGAGTCTTACAAGGAGAAATTCCCTTTTGGGAAATATACCAGCCCTCAGCTCTTGCAGGTCCAAAGGAGGAATTTTCTAACATGGAAGCCAATGCATTCAAAGAATTGATCCAAGAACACTTGGTAAGCAAGGATGGACTACAACTGGAGGAGTACTGATGTCAGTTGGTGAAAATTTCATAATGCACCTCACTCAGAATTTACTTGTCCATCAAGTGCAAGCATCATTTCCCAAGATATGAGCTATTTGGACAAGTTGGAGCAGCCAACTCTCAATGAAGGAGAGTCATCCCATGAGGCAAGCGAGCTATCAACATTTGGGGGACAACACATTCAAGTTGAACCAAGAAATTTGACACAAGTAAGCACTAGGACAACAAACACTGTGGTTGGAAATCAAGAGGAAGGAGCTAATATCCTTGGGACAGCGAGAAGCATTGGTGAAAGTTCACTTAGAAGGAAATTTGAAAGCCTCTCCTCCATTGATGGAGGGTAGTCTCCTACTCAAAAAGAGAAACTATTGACAGTTGAAGATGAATCAACAAATTTTGCAACAACATACGCTACGACAGCCAATGAAGATGCTAAAAATCAGAGAGAAAAAGGAGTTGAAAACCTTGGGGCAGTAGAAAATGATGATGTAAGTGAAATAAGATTATAGGACCTTTCATTCATGAATGATAGTGATCAAGCATCTGAAATGAAGATTTTGAGGAGTGGGAAAAACCACATACCACGGTTGTCTGTCATCAAACTTCCTTCTCAATGATGATGAGGACTCGATGGTGGAAAGTTATAACGAGCTTGTTTCAAGACTAGAAAGGGATTGGCCTGAGTTGAGACACCAAGTAGAATTGGCGGCACTAATGTTTCTAGGTTGGTGTAGGCTCCATGATTCGACACATTCTGAATTCACGTGTGAACTATGCCAAGAGGTCGTCGAGCAAGTTAAAAAACAAGTGGCACATCCAAGTGCATTGCTTCCTATGGTTGCTTCCAAAATTGAGCTAGAAGTCTGAGAGCTAGAACCAAGTGACAACCTAGCTGAAAGTAGTCCTCAAGAAGGTGTTGGGACAACAACAAAAGAGGAAAAACATAGTCCTGAGCCTTCAAATGATGAAGTAGGCCAAGTGGGAGAGTTGTCCATCAGTCATCAAGAACCTGCCCCTCTTATAGAGCATCTGTATGCCATGGATGATAGGATTTATGGGGGATTTTCAGAGGTGGACCATTCATTATACATCAATCCCCTTGATGGGCCAGTGTCCCTTGTTGATTTCTTCCCACTTGGAATTGTGCCACAAATGTATAGCGACATTGAAGAAGAATACATCTAAGAGGTTGGCAGCGATGGAGAAATACTACCCGAACCTTCAGATGGTGAAGCATTAGAGTTTTCAGATTGGGAAAGGAACTCCTTCTCCATCTACAATGATAGTGAACAAGAGGAAATGAGTGAATGTCATGACGAGATGCATGAACTACAAGAAGAAGAAGACAAATTCGGGGGTGTTTTGGTGGCTGCCAACAAGTATGACATGTCTAGCCAACTACAAGATGGAACTAGGAGTCCTGCCACATTGATCATTGTTGATCCTCTTTCACATTTAGAAGGCTGCAATAGGACAGATTCGTCCATGTCATGTTCCTATGACATTGAACATCATAAAATTAAGATCAACAGTTGGGGAAGGAGATGGGACAACACACTGCCTTTTGAGGAAAACAATCAGACGAAGCCATGGACTATGGAAGATCAACGAGATGAAGTGTACCAACTCAAAGAGCAGCCAATGGAGGCTGTGGATCCCATTAGTGGCTTAGATGAGGTGTTTTCTTCCTCCTTCTCTCTGCCTTATGCAAGCTCAAGATCAAAAATGCCACACCATCTACTGCCTCCACTCAAGGCTATTGGTGCAACAATCAACAATGCAGTGCTCGCTCTCGACTGTCAAATGATGCCACTTTCGCATGGCAACATCTAGGTTCTATCTTTCCTTACTCTTGTGAATTCTTATAGTAGCATTTATCATTTTTATTATGGGAATGAGGGGAGATGGACTTGTTTATGGATTAAATATGGATTTAATGAATCACCTCAACTGCTGATTTTTCCCAAATGCGCTATTAAATTTGAATGATACAATGTTAAACTTCTTTTTTCTGAATATAAAGATGAGTTTGCATGGCTTAGAACTATAATGATTTCCCTTCTGCTTGTGCATGCATTACAAAATCCAACGGGCGTAAGTGTTGGTTTACCTTGCCTGAACGTAGTTCTTTGTAAATACTATTGTACATAGGCCACTTTGGGTAGAATAGGTTTCCTTGTACATACTCTACTTTCTTGCTTTCGTTAGGTTGGTTAGAGTAGTTTTCTTTAGAGTGGTTTCCTTGTTGTTTGCTTCCGCTTTCCCACTTTGGTTAGTTTAGTTGTTTTCTATCCATTTTCTTTCCATTTTGCTTCCGCTTTGTTGTTGCTTTGCTCAGGGTCCCTCTGCTTTTAGCTAGGCACATCTGTGTGCACAACAACCATACTTATTGCCTTGGGTTGTTTTATGTATTTCTTCATCAAAATTTAATCAAGTTTTCAGAGTGGATGGTGAGGATCTTCTGTTAGTGCAAAGTGATATGGATGTTTGGTCTAGAGAGGATAAGTCATTGGTTGGTCTGATTCTAATGTATTCTAAAATCTTATATCTCTCACATACTTTAAGAATCTTGAGGTCGTTGTAGGTCCTTTTGAGGAGTCTAGTTAAGTGAAAAATCTAAAATTATGCTTTAGTGCCACTGTGATTCTTAGCCTTGAGTGCAAGCTTCAATGCTTGCAGGTTGAAACGAAAAGAATTGGAAAGAGAAAAATTAAAAGAAAAGAAAGGAAAAACATTGAAAATTAAAAGAAAGAAATTCAGCTTTTTAGGGGGATTCGAGCAACTCTATTGGGGCTATGAACGCTTGGCTGGTAGTAGAGCAATGTTCAGGAGAATCACAATGACAACCTCGTCGGGGCTTTGGACACCTGACTAGTAGCGAGGCAATGTCCCAGATGTTTTTGGAGTTAGAATAAACTATGTAGCTTAACTTGATAGAGCTTGGGTTCCTATAGCAACTTAAGGATGGGAATCAATGCATCTGTACACACTTGGATTTTCAACATACTGAAGGTTGGGTTGACTAGTGGTTTTGATCCTTTGATCAAACATCTAGTTCATTTTCCTTAGCGTGAAGGTCAGAACCAGATATTCTAGGTTCGTTATTCCAATTTTTCATCGAAATGCTCTAGAGAATTTCCCTGTCGAGTTTCCATTTGTTGTGCATGTTTTGCACGCACGCCCTACCGAAGGAAGGGAACCCCTCCTTTTCCTAATGGGATTTTTTGCCTCATCTCACTTTGCGCACCCCTGTTTCTAAGCCCAACTTGGCCACAAGCCTGAAAATGATCAATTTTCCACTGGTTGAGTTTACTGACCCAATTTCTCTAAGTCATTTTCCTTCGCGGATTGGGTCCTATGGGTTTCCTCTTGCCATTTTCCATTGCACTCTATTGTTCACCTATAGCTAAGCCTCAATGTCCATCTATTGTGCAGGCCCTGCATTCACTTCTGCCACTACATCCATCATGCATTGTGGACCTGCAATTGTGGGTCGCCCCCTGTAGGTCTTCATTCCTGTTTCATTGCTTTCATGGCGGTCGACCCTTGACCTTTGCTTGCATGGTAGGATCCACACCCTGTCTCACTTTCCTCATCATCATTCCATTGTCGTCACTCAACCATCAAATCTTCATATCACCCCCTTTTTGTCATGTGCTCGGTATCCATTATCAATGACCCTAGCCTGGGAACCTGAGGTAGAAAAACCACCAAGATAATAATTATTTGGGTCTTCCCCAATGGTTGTGGGTGTCTATTAGAAAAAAGTCATTTCTTGATGGTCATTATTTGAACAACCAAACCATAGGGTCATTCCATTGTACAAGACCTAGATACATCATTTCCTTGGTGCAGAACCTCACATCTACTAGTCGGGTCCTAAGTCTGGGCTTGTCAGCAGGTTCACCCATGCGGGTTGCCACTAGTTGGGTGTCGTTACCACTGCCTTAATTTATGATGGTGAAGCCCCATCCCTTTCCCTTATTCACTTTCATGTTGACTATTTTCCTTTATTTTCCATTTCCATTACTCTTGCAACATGTTAACCACAATGCCCCGCGCTCTCCATGCGAGGTCTGTCGTCTGTGACACCATCTAGGCGGCTTTTCCCCAGATTTCCCTCTTTCATCATTGGACCACATTAAATGTTCATATGTTCCTCCTATAGCAAGGAGAGGTTAGAGACATTGCAAAGTTATTCAAGATAAATTCATGGTTTTTAAGCGGTGATCAAAGAATCTGCGAGACGAGGGAGCCAAAAAGGAGCTCATGAGAATTTTAAGTTATGCCTTTACATGACCACACACTTGCCCTTTTTGCATTTCAAATAATGATATTTAAGTTGGCATTGGCAACAGTCATTTATGAGGAACTCGCATTACGGGTCTCTCCCTGGCTCTCATTATTTTCTTGGTGGCATTCCTCAAACATCGTCCCGCATGTTCATCCTCACAGAGACTCTGCTGGCAGAATCCACATCCTACTCAGCCGTTCTGATGAAATTTTTCATGGTGGCTCTATGACCTCATTTCCCTATGGACTCCTATCTAATGTATGCTTATAGATTACACGATGATTCAAGTAATGGCTCATTGTGGATTGAGGAGATCGTTGAATATCCATGTACCGATTAGAATTTCAGTCCACTATAGAGGAAAGCTAGAGGTCTTTGGAAAGAATGATGAAGATGTCTAAGGGATGGATGACTAAAAGGTCTTAAATAACCTAGCTTGCATACATATTGGATGCTTCATTACTAAAGTTTGTAGCTAATGATGTAATTATAGTTGCTGAAAGCACACGAATAACATCTCTAAAATCAGGGTCACATAAGAGGTATGATTGACAACTAGTGAAAAGGTTGATTATTCAAATAATGAAAAGGTGATTAAACAAAGGAAATAATTACCAAAAACCTAGAATCTAGATGGGATTACCGCAATAAAGGCCGAGTGATTAGGTAGTCGTTCACATATTCAATATTGCAGCTTATTACACAAACTCCAATCTACTAAAAGGAAGCTATAGTGACCGTTCAAAATGAATCTCCTCCATTAGATCTGATCGATGATTCCATCTCTTAAGTCTTCAGGTTTGATGATTAGTAAGTGTGCACCTATAGGTTGCAAACAGCTCAGCCCTACTCGATCGAGGGAGTTGTCTCATAAATTTTGATGGGGCGGAGGTGTCGCTTGTAGGTCCCAAACTCACCCATGCTAGTGGATATGTATACACGGGATGCTGTTGTTATATACATCGATGGTATCACATCTCCCCGCATACTTCCACCTGTGGCACCCTTCATGAAAGTCCTCTACATAGGATCCACCATCCCAATGGTTCCCCTCCTGGCCGCCTTCTCACACAGTGGCTCCGTGCTGCACGACTTCCATGTTTCTCCAGCTAGAGGATGACATTACTCGACTGTGCTCACATTGTGCCATCTTCACAACATCCTTTACACATGATTATAATAGTGCTTTCCATGAGTGGATAAAACCTTGTCTTAGAATGTGAATTAAGAGATGATCCCAACTCGTGCACACCTGCAAAAGTATCATATTTTAGAGGCCCATCTTGTTCGAATAGATGTGTTGAGACCTCAGGTATTCGTGAACCATGAACAATGATGTGTTCATGGTGGGCTCCTTTGACTCCACGGTAGTTTGATCTTTAGGTTCAAGCTAAAGGAAAACATAAAACCGAGACTACATTTTTATTTTTGGATCATCGACTATTTATCAAAGAATAGTCACAATGTTGGGCTAACATCATTGAGGGATCAAGAAAGCATTAAGGATATTAACGGTCATGGAGAACTTTTGCAAACTTAATACTTGGTTGTGTTGGATCATAGAGAAATTCTTGAGGTGTGGAGGGACGTCGAATTTTTTTATACCTATGCGGGGATGAGGTGAGTGGTAGAGCTTTCACTTACAGATGCCACAATGTGGGCCACTGGCTATACAATGTCATTTCCCTCACGACTTTCTCATCAAAACGACCCACACCATTTTTCCCGCACTCCTCCCGACTGGTTCCACCCCTCGATGGTGTTGCTCATTGGCTCCTCCAAGTTACATTTTGCTTTGAGTCTTCCACTTTCTATGTCTACATAATACACCTATGGGACAACCTCTTGGTTGCGGTCGGTGCCCGATTGTGGAGAAATTATGATGTTAATGGATTTCAATGGGTTTTACATTGATCATTCATCTTTTCCCTTGATTTCATCTATGGGGCAATCCAACCAATGGGAGACTTCGGGGTTACTATGTTTGGGTTTGGTTTGAATCACTGTCATAACAAGAGCATGAAGTTAATGAACATACCAATGTTGCATGAGGTCATTTCTTTTGCATATAGGGCCTTTAGCAAAAGGAGTCAAAAGGAGAATAATGGAAGGACCAAAATACTATAATGACTATATCATGAACCTCCTTGAAGATGCAGGTGGTTTCTCATGAACTACATTGGCACTCGGGTGCAATTACGTAGACCCATAGGAGCATGCTTCTCCTGCTTTAGGGAAATGTCTTTCTGTGGGACTCTAGTTGGCAGGGATCATAGTTCCTATGGCCTATGGGATGACATTTTAATATGGGCCCTTCGCACTAGGGAGAGAAGGCTTCACTCTCACTCGTATGGCACCTCTTCACCTTAACTGAGTTGTTATGAAACATGAATGAAGCACACAGGTGCTATTTAGAGGGACATTTATTCAAACATGGGAGATGATGCTAAATGAAATGTTGGAGGGGAGAGTGTTGGTATCCTGCGGGGCCAATAACACAAATGTCCATTTATCTTTGGTCGTTGCACTAACAGAATTCTGACCACGGTGTCCAACATCCTTTGGCCCGAAAAATACCATGCATGCGGGACCCAAGTTTTACTTTGTTGGCTCAAGGATGGCGGTCATATATTACATCCCCAATGAAATCCCACTCACAACAAATGAACTCATGTTCCTCTGACAACACCAAACGGGATTGAATCTAAAGTGAAGATGGTTGTCATGGAGGCCATTGCTAACCAATTGTCTCAACAATGTTTGGATGTGGCATTTCCGCATTGTGCTTCTCCGTCCATCTATTTTGAGAATGTATTCCAACAACAGAGGTATTGTGTGATGGTCATATTGTCAACCCCAAATGTGTAATCTCCATTTCTCACACATCCAAATTGGATGATTTATGGTTAGGCGCGGGGTATTGCAGACGCCCCATACTCAATGTAATGGTAATTGTTCTATGCGATCTATGTTCTCACGGATTATGGCCTTCACTATCCGCAACCAAGCAAATGAGCAGCTACAATGTTCTTTAATTTTGAAATGCATAGTATTTAAAGATAGGGGAGACAATGGAATCATGATGGTTGTACCAAATGGAGCATGTTTTCCTCTTATGGGTTTTCACTTGATATAGACTATCACCTTGCAGGGGGCGGTTGTTGGTGACGATGTTCATTGCTAGTGTTCCCGCATTCATTTCCCACAAATGAAAAAATCCTTGTTTGTTCCCACACTAGTAAAGTTATGAACATCAAAAGAAGAACAAAAGTTATTTCAAAGGATTTCCTTGAGGGGATTCAAGTTAGATGATTATGTATATGCATCTCTAGGAGTCATATGAATGTGGTGAACGATTAAAATTGAAGGATTCCATTATTATGGATAATGAATTTCTTTCACTCTTATCTTTAGCCTATTCATGATGATGATTCATTTAATTCCCTGTCATTAATTAGTATTTGTGGGATCATCTGCTAAGTAAGGCCATGGGTTACGAGAGGGGGAAATTCTAATGCATTTATTTAATGGTTGTTTCATGGGGGAAAAGCTTTATGGTAATTTATCCAAATATTCAATATCGGATACTAATTATGATTGCAGGGAAATTCAAGCTTTTGCGAATTAATTAGCATTTATCAAGGGCTCCTGACTGATTCTTATGGCATTGCACTTGAGTAAGGAGAATCTAAGGGTAGAATGATGATTACAGTTCAAAGGGGAGATTCTATTGCTATTTATTAATATCAAATCATTCTTGAGCAAAAGGGAGGTTTGGTCTAACTTCACCAAGAATTCATGAAAATAAGCCCTTGTGATTAGCTTTGAAGCATTAATTAATCCTAGTTTCTCTTACATGCAGGTATGATCATTTTATAAATCCAAGCTTGTCAAGGAGGCCAGCCTATAGATGTTCATCATGTCTAGATAGAGGATTTTAGTGTCATAGTAGCTCGCATATGAAATAAGCCCATGGAGATTTGAAGTCACCGAAGTAAGGGATATGCTTATCCATGAATGTGTACTGAGGGAGGACCAACTTGCATTAGAAGTGGAAACCCATGAATCCTATGCCAATGAGATAATGTCAAAAAGCCAGGAAGCTTCCCATTAAAATTAGAAGCAAGGAGGAACCGTTTGTCTTCCTTCAGGCAATTAGGATCCGTCAGGAGGCAACTAATCTATTTCACCATAATGATGCAAATATGTAAACAAGATACATCTAACCGACTGAAGAGTGCTACAAATACATTAGGAAAAAGGTAACCTTTAAATTGTTTCAGCTACAGCAAAAGAACAATCAGTTAGAAGACAAAAGTGCTACAATGCATGGGGTACTACAAGAAAAAATAGGGAAAAGACAAAGGTTGTATTTTAAATTGCTATATAATGGGGGGTAGGTTAGATTTAGATTTAGGACATCTCTCTTAACCCCTCTTCTTTTGTTATTTATTTTGGTCCTTTGTTAGAGTAGGATTCCAAGCATCAAAACAAAGGTAAATTTGATGAACATGGTGAGTTTCAGCTTGTTGTTTTGAGTGAGCAACCATTGTTCATTCACTTCCAACACTTTGGAACTCCATTTGCAGACCCAACTTCCCATGCTTTGTAAACCATAAATTCCACACCATGATTACCAGCAAATCACATCAACCAATTGAATTATTCCAAGCATTGTCATGACCTAACACCTGAGAGACCTTGGGGTGGTAATCTAGAACTTGTTGCAAATTTCTACCTTTCAAGAGAGGTAGTGCACTTGTGTGTTGACTATGTTGAGAAAGTGCAAAAATACCCATCAACACAATCCAGCTACAATTTCTTCTTTCATTTTGGTGGCATAGGACTTCCTACCTCTTTTTCCTAGAGTTTTCAGAGGCATTGTTTGAGTACTAGGAATTTGTGAGATTGTTAAATGTTGTGAGTAATTAAAAGCTCCTGAACACTCATTGCCTTGTGAGACAATCATTGCATCATCATTCTTAACTGAAACAACTGAATCTTTAAAGATTAGAATGCTTTCTTTCTCCCTAGCTATGAAAACATTCAAAAGCTCTGTTTCTTTTGAAACATCTGTTACCTCAAATTTTTCCCCTTCTACCAAACTTTCTAGTGTATTCCATCATGAAGGAGACAAATCAAAGTCCATTGGACTAGATTGTACAATATTGATATCTTCATTGATAACCTCATCTATAATCTCTTCAATCAATTTTGAACCAATAGAAAATAGAATTTTATCAATAAATTCTTCTAGATCCTATATCTCTATTGAATCTTCTATCAATGCATTTGAAACCAATTCCAAACCCTTACCCTAGAATGCTTCTCCCCGAGACAGTGTTGTAATATTTTTTGAGATATTCACTAGAAAATCCCTCCATTGAACATCAAATTCTTTGTTATATCCTTAATTTGATTGATTGAGCAAGTAAATATAGATGGACCATATAAATGTAAATATTTTGAAAAAAAACATTTCCAAAAGATATTATTTTTTCAACTATACTATAGATTGTTTCAAGATCAAAATAGGACATTTCCTCAATTCCCTTCTAGTGCAAGACTTTTCCTTTATATCTACTACAACTTATGATGAATAAAGATGACTTCCATAATTCACTTCCACATATTTGAAAGGAACTATTTGGAGTTCCATTTCATTTGACCCTTCCCTTTCCTGAAAGCCTCCTCTCAATATTGAACAACTGGCCAAAGTATGCTCCAAATCATGGCAATTACCACAAGCATTCTCTGCATTTTCTACAATTATATTATGAACCCACTTCCCATATTTTGAGACGAGATGAATTTGGGAGGGAATGTCCTTTGTTACATATAATAATGCACAAAATCTAACAAGTTTTGAAGGGTTTTTAAAGAACACCTTATCATGGAAAAGAAAAATACCAATTTGATTTGTCATTATTTCTATTAACTTCAACTTGCTATATTCCAATGTCAAATATTTCAATTGAATCCATGTAGGAAAAAAATTTATAAATAGGTCTTGGGGTTTAAAATTTGGACACCATGGTTGCAAAAAAAAACTAGACCCCTGAAACACCCAAGAATTTACTCGAAAAACCGCATCTCCATACGATTTTTCTAAAAAAAAAGTACTACAAAAATGCCCTTAGATTTACCAAGGTAGAAAACCTTGGAAACCCCCTTCCATACATCAAAAAATAAATCTTGCAAAGTACTTAAATCCAATGATAATTTAAAAAAATTACCTATTAAATCCCTTTGTCAAAGATCTTGGATTTGGGGTTCCAAAAAATCCTTAGGAAATGTAACCTCCACATATCGTTTAGGTGATTGTTGATAACTTTTTCGCAAAAAATTTGAATCTCCATCCCTAGTAGGATATTTTTGATTTATCGATCCTTCACTTTCAATATCCTTCTTTCTCCATTATAGATCCCCATTCTTATTGCTAGATCCCTTCTTTTGCTTATTCTTTGATACGTTCTTTCTCCTTCTTTGCTTATGTCGCTTTGCAACTTTCCCCTGAGAATCCTTTTTCTCTACCTCTTGCTAACCCATTTGTTCTTTATTTTGAGGAGAGCCTTTTCCGTGACCCACTTCCTTGAGATTATCATTCTTGTTTTGAATCAATCCATTTCATGTCTCTTCCCTAGATTTTCCAAACCCTTTTGATTTCACATAATTGTTTGCATGCAAAGATATTTCATCCCCTTGACTTGCTCTTCCCTCTATAGTTTTTTATATTATCTTTTCAACTTCCTTCTTACTTTGCAACTCTTTCCCCTCATGAAAAAACCATTTTTTTTCTTCATTTCGCTTCTTCTTCCATACTCTAGATTCATTCCAAGCTGGATTTGCATACCTCCCTGATACCGTTGGATTGAAGGGAACACCTCTCAAATTTACACCCACATAAGAACCACTCTTTCCCCTCATGAAAAAACCCTTTTGTTTCTTCATTTCACTTCTTCTTCCATACTCTAGATTCATTCCAAGCTGGATTTGCATACCTCCCTGATACCGTTGGAATGAAGGGAACACCTCTTGAATTTACACCCACATAAGAACTACCTTTACCCTCTTTGTGAGATTTAAGGTCTACCTTAGCGTCCTTGTAAAAATGCTTTAGGAATGATGAATCTTTCTCTAGATTTTTTGTGAACCTTCAATCTTTTATTTCCAGAGTATTATCTCTATCATTTTCATATAAGTCAAAAATCAGCTATTTGGTTCACACCAAATGTCTAGGTTGTTGAAATGGAACCCTATTAGGTTTTGTGAATTTGTGCCTGACAACAAACATGTTTTGTCCTGAATGCTTTTGAGGATTGTAAATGGGTCCATGCTACTGCATAGATCGCCTACCATAACCTCAAGGTCCACGAGCAAGCCTGCCATGTAAAGGTCTATCACTATTAGGAATATCGTCGTTAGGCCTCCATGAACGATCCATCCTCGAGAAGAGTCATATGATGAAATTGAAATCAGGAATATGTTTGTTAGTTTAGTTTATTTATAATGAACATTTGAAAGAAACATTATTTAATTAAATGTATAAATCTTAGTCAAAGTGACTAACTGCTCAATTAAGTATAAGATTATAATTTATTGGTAAACAAGTTTTGATAAATATGAATAAGAGTACTCAATAAATTAATGCTTACATTCATGGGTAGCAATCACAAAATAATTGTCTAGGAAAAAGGGCTTTAGAAAGGGTTGTGGCTCACCTTTAATAGTTCACATCAAACATAGAGTAGAAAAAAAACTACATATATATTAGACTTTGATCTTATTCAAAAGTGAGTATGTAGGTAGTTAGAGTAATGATGCAGGAGCATCCAGGGCGTACGAGCAATCTTATATCAATTTATGATTGTTTCTTTCAATAAGGGCTAATTCGTTTAAGTTTACCAAGTATAACAATCAGGATTTACGCCTTGGTTTCATCTGGCATTCTATGCTTCAATGGACTAGTTCTTCGGCATGACTTGGCAATCTCAGTGAGTCCTTGTTTCATGTCTCATCACTATTCCAATGGTGGGGCAATAGTAGTAAGATGGTCACAAAGAAGTTACATTTGTGAGAGGCTTACATATCAGTGGTATGAAATTTGATGTCCCTTCGATACCCTGACGAAGCATAAGGCATTCTATCAAACAACATCTGGAAGACTCTAGGATATCGGTAGGATGACTTTCGATGTCCCTCTGATGGAGTGATGAAGTATATCATGGTGATGATGGGGTTTTGGCCTAACAAGCATGTTTCAGTGAGATGGTAGGAGTCCCTTCGATAGGTTGATGGAGTGATGACAACAAAGAATTGATGTTTTGATAAGACCTCATTGGTGAGACTTGGTTATTTTAGGGAGAGTTATTTTGAAGTCCCCTCGACACTTCGATGATAGGAAGGTGGATGGATATATGAATGGATCGGTGGTGATAGATGGATGAATAAGTTAGCGACACTTGGCATGATATTAATCATTGATTCATCATTGTTGTGAATCAATGTGGTCATTGGCTAGGCGATTTCAAATATGAATTCAACGATTGGAAGTGAACAAATGGAAAACTTCATGGGAGATTGGATGTTCATTAGATGACGAGGCAGTACTAAGAAAAAATAAGGAAAAAGAATGTCGAGGAGTGAGGCTGACATGAACGAGGAGATAGTATATAGAGACAAAGAGGAGGTGACAGTGGGGCATGATCTACATATTTGATCATTTCAATCTGATGTATTCTAAGATTGGAGAGTGGGACTTGAATGCCCAATCACATATTTGATCATTTGGATATGATGTTATGTAATCAAGCAACCCATGTAACTCTGTAATTCATTTCCATTTTAGTATCAATAAAATATCTTTGTTCTTCCTAAATTTTTGTTGTGCAAACCTATGTGTTGTGGTGATTTTTGTGTGTAAGGGGAGTTTTCTTGAGTCTATAAACAAAGTGTCGAATGTGGGGCAATTTGCAGTAGGACCTTTGAATGTGGGTTCAATATCAAAATGCCTCCTAGACTTTCCTAGCATGGTAGAGGCAGATGCAGAGGTGGTGGAGGAAGAGATCCACCTAGAGACAAAATCAGCTCCCTTAGAAGGTAGATGGAAGCCTTCTAGGAAGAGGTTCATAGGAGAGAAGAGCATTGAGAAAGAGATGATAGTGAAGATGAAACTAAAGAGAAAATGGAAGAGCAAGAACAAGACCAAATAGATCCTGGAGAAATTATATTGTTGAGAGAAATATCACCCTTGGAAATAAACCTAAAATGGTCCAATGGAGGTTTCAACTTTCATTGGAAGTCTGCATCTTGAAGAGTTGATAGATTGGATCAATGACATGGAGGAATTTTTAAGTTTGAGGAGATTGAACACCCTCATCAAGTAAGGTATGCAAAGATAAAGCTAAAATTTCATGCAAGTATATGGTGGAAAGAGATTCAACTTGAAATAGGTAGACAAGGGAAAGAGAAGATTTCTAGATGGGATAGAATGGTGGAAAATTGAAGAAGCAATTTATTCTAGTTGATTATGAGTTGGAGTTACTCAAGAAGATACAAAGATTGAGACAAGGAATGAGGATAGTGAAATACTAAAAAAATTAATTCCATAAGGTCCTGATTTGAACATGACATTCTAAGGAAAATAATGAGAAAGTTGCTTGTTATATTAACAGGATGAAGCCTAGCATATAGGAAGAATTGGCACTGGTAAGAATTACCACCATTGAGGATGCTTATCAGTTTTCATTAAAGGTTAAAGAGTGACTAAAAAAAATATTTGAAAGAAAACAAAGAGGTGGAGGCCATGGTGGAAGGACTGGTAGATGACCATATGGAGGCCAAAGTGGAGATCAGAGGAAAGGTGAAGGATCTAGTACCAGTCAAGACCAAAAAAGAGATGACTCATATCAGCCTCATGATAAGAATAGTGGAGACCGAAGGGACATAGGAAGATCTGGAGGAGGACCAGGAACAGGAGGCTTTCGAGGAACCTATTTTCAATGTAGAGAAATAGGACATAGGGCTTATGAGTTCCCTCAACATCAAGGAAGGACAAATAGAAGACCATAAGGTAATTCTCAAGTTGCTCATGTGGATGAAGACATTGAATCCTCACATTTTGAAGATGCTAAAAGGGGCGAGTCACTTGTTGTCAGAAGACCCTTGCTAAATGAGGAGAAGAAACCAACCTAAAGAAAGAACTTGTTTCACACTCAATGTAATTGTGAAGGTAAAGTTTGTAATGCTATCATTGATGGAGATAACACTAATAGTCTTGTTTCAAAGGAAATGGTCACTAAGTTATAGTTGGAAAGGATAAGGCATCAAAATCCATATCGGATTGCATGGTTGTAGAAGAACCAAAGAGCTTTGGTCAATGAGCAATGTTTGATAAAGTTTAATATTGGTAACTATAAGGATGAGTTTTTGTGTGATATCATCCCTATGGATGTTTGTCACATGTTGTTAGGTCGACCATGGTAGTTTGATTGGAAAGCTATGCATGATGGACATGCTAACACTTATTCATTGACAAAGGATGGTGTTCGACATCAGCTGAAACCCCTGACGGATGCAGGAGAAAAGGTATGTAGTAATGCATGAATTTTTTTGGTTGATGGAAGAAAATTCCTAGAAGGTATGAGACATGAGCATATGTGTTTTGCATTAATCTCTAGAGTTGATAAAGAAGGTGATAGTGATGTACTTGTAGAAGTCTCAGATTTTTTGAATGAGTTTCAGGGTATTATTTTTTATAATGTACTTGAAAGTTTTCCTCCAGTAAGGAAGATCAGTCACCTGATGGATTTGATTCCTAGAGCCAGTTTTCCAAACAAGGAAGCCCATTGAATGAATCCATCACATAATGAAGAATTTAATAGACAAGTGCAAGAGCTATTGTGAAAAGGATTAGTCAGGGAGAGTTTGAGTCTGTGTGCAGTGCCAACAGTATTAGCACCTAAGAAGGATAGATAATGGTGGATGTGCATTGATTCTAGAGCCATCAACAAGATCACCATCAAGTATCAGTTTCCCTTGCCAAGGATGGATGACATCATGGATTTTTTTAGTGGAGCTAAGTACTTCATGAAGATAGATTTGAAAAGTGGTTACCACCAAATCCAAATTAGGGAAGGAGATGAATGGAAGACAACCTTCAAAAGAAAAGCAGGATTGTATGAATGGTTAGTCATGTCCTTTGGGCTGACCAATATGCCAAGGACATTCATGTGACTCATGAACGAGGTATTGAAAGAATGTTTAGGAAAATTTATTATTGTTTACTTGGATGACATTTTGATTTTTAGTAAGACATTGGATGAGCATCTGATGCATATTAGTAAAGTTTTTGAGAAGTTGAGGGAATAAATTTTTTTAATCAACTTAAAGAAGTGTAGTTTTGTGAAACACAAGTTCATATACCTAGGATTTGTGATCTCAACAGAGGGTCTTAAGATGGATCCAGAGAAGGTGAGAGCTATTGTTGAATGGCCTACACCAAGGAGTGCTATTGAGGTAAGATCTTTTCATGGTTTAACAAGTTTTTATAGGAAGTTTATCAAAGGTTTTAGTAGTATTTGTGAACCCCTAATAGAAACAATAAGAGGGGATATAAAAGAGTTTAAGTGGAGTACATGAGCAAAAAAGAGTTTTGATTTGTGGAAGAAGAAAGTTATAGAGCAACCTGTTTTGGCACTTCCATATTTCAATAAATTATTTCAGGTTGTAGACACGCAAAATGTACAAGTTGACATTGCGCATCTAAGTCTGACTACCGACATCATTTCATCCTATATCATTCCCCGACCTAACCATTTAATTGAATATCTTTATTTGATTAAATTCATTTGTTTTCTTCTCTTAATTAAACAAATCATGTGTTTGATTAAGTCTCTTAAATCATTCTCCATCTCTTTTAATTAAATAATTAATTTTATTTAATTAATTAAATCTCTAAATTTTATCTATTAAATTAAATAAATTAAAACCTTATTTAATTTAATCTAACTCCATCTCTTTTAATTAAATAATTAATTTTATCTAATTAATTAAATCTCTAAAGTCTATCTATTAAATTGAATAAATTAAAATCTTATTTAATTTAATCTTAGTTCAATCTCTTTAATTAAATAATCAAAACATATTTATTTAATTAAGCTCATTAAATCATCTCCTCTCTTGTTTGATTTAAATTAATCCAAAAATCTAAGTCAAAATAAGTCAAACTTCCTAATCTTCATTAAATTGATCAAATCTTGATTAAATCTAATCTAATCTTCAAAATCCTCTAGCTTTTCCCATTTGCACAAATAAATCAATTTATTGATTTATTAAATCTTCATTTTCCCTCAACAAAACATCTTTTGGAGGAATATTCTTCTATTTCAAATTTAAAATTTGAATGACATGTCCTTCCAACATGTCATTTACTCTCCTTTACAAGTCCTTCCAACAAGGCATTTACTTCTTCTTACATGTCCTTGCCTTGAGCCAAGTGGCATTTAATGTAATTTTCTTTCCCCCTCTTACATGTCTTTTCTCAAAATTCAAATTCAAAAAATGCATTTATTGACACATTTGTCAAAACTTGCACATTCCTCACCCAATCACATTTGGACAAGTGGCATTTTGCCATTGGCCAAATCTTTATCCCACATTGCTCTATTTTGGCTTTGTTTCCATTTCAACATTCTATAAATAGAATGCTTCACCATGCATTTGATAATCTACAATTATGCAAAGTTATTATGCACAAATATCTCTCAAATTCTATCCATCTTCTTAACTAATTTATTGCAGATTTTGGAGCTCATTGAGGGACTTATCAAGTGGATCAATCATCTTCAATCAACATTTGCATTCAAGGAGTTGGGAAAGGGAAAATCTCTACACACCTATTTGCACCAACTCCCCCATGGGATCAAGTGTTTGCATGCTAAATTAGGATTTCATATTTCTATTATGTTCTTCATTATTTTCTTTGTTTTATTTCCTATTTTTAGCTTTGTGAATGGATTTCATAGGGAATCCTTGTTCATGCTTACAAGATGACTCTCTAACATTGTTTGTTATTGTGTTTTTGTAGGCACTTCGAATAGGGGTTCACATATTGGCGCTAGAAGGAGGGCTGAATTACAAATCTAACATGTTTTAAAAAAAAATTGCCATTTTTTACAGTTCTATTCATAAATCCCTGTTTTAGCACTCTTTAATGTTATTATAGCGCCCATAATCACTGTTATAGTACCCATGATCACTGTTTTAGTGCCCATGAAGTTTTAGCGCATATGATCACTATCTTAGCGCTTTTTAGAGTCAGTTTTAAAATGACCATATCTTGGTCATACGAAGGTCTTTTTTGATACTTTTTTTTTGAAATAGGGTAGAATTTTGTAAGCTATCCAATGGTGTAGGTGTTTATTAACTATTAATTAGTTAAAATTTTCAAATTTTCATCTAAAGTAAAAACACATGATAACTTGGCTAAATTTTAGGGTGTTTTGGTTAATGATTCATTTAACCCCTATATCCTTTTTTTTTTTTATCTCATCTAAAATTTTGATCACTTTTGTAGGTTGGAAATCAAAATAAAAAAGAAGAGAAGCATGAGAGGATATTTTGTTCAATTAAAGTTTTTTTAAACACTTTAGTGTTTGTTTAACACTTCTCTAAGAATTTGTTATCTTCTCCTTCTTAGGACACTAAGTTTTTGTTTGGGCTTAAAAATAATCTTTTATATTTCTTGCAAAGGCTAAAATGAACTTTAGGATCACAACTTACTAGATTTCAATTTGGGCTAAAATTGAACAAGGCAATCTTCATCTTTTCTTTGGTGCTTAAAATGAATCAAATCATTGCTTTGGAGGATAAAATGAATGTGTGCTTTTATTGTTTTATAATTATTTACACAAAGTAATATCATCAAAAGACATATGCGCTTCTCTCGCGCCTCACGACAATCTTGAGAATCAAAAGGCTTTTGGTGACATTAAGTTGCGTAAATAATTGTCCATACACACTTCAATTTGGGCTTAAAATTGAACAACATATTGTGTGAGTGTGATTAAACATACGGCATGTGTTCTCCCTTTGTTTCTAAACAAAGGTCGATCGAACTATGAGTGTGTCTTTTCACTATTGTTTATCCTAGAGGGCCTGTCTTGGGGAAAAAGTACTCACCCAAGGGAACAACTCAATTGGTAACACTCTAAAGCCAAGAGTATTTCCAGTCGGGATATAAATGTGGATATTGGAAGAAACACCAATATCACGTGGTTGACTCCGACAAGATGGATCCGAAAGGGGACTCTTGCCACGTTGGGTCAACTCCTATGAATAGAAAGTCCTTATTAAAACCCTTGTTTAGAAAATGACAAAATCCTATCTGTTTGTTGGTGCAAGAACGGTCGTTCTGAAGCTGCCCCATAATTTTATGGATTTTAGTAGAGATGGAAAGCATGCCATGGGATTTTCATGGGTGTTGGTGCTTAGCTGCCCCGTATAAGTGAGTGTTGTGGAGGGGAGCCAGTGGGGTCAATCATCTAACCATCTGCTAAAAGTAGTTGTAGCTGGACTTGTCCAAGTGGGGACTCAACAAACATTGTCTATCACATCCATAGGATTGTACATGCTTTTGGGTTACAAAAACACATGCTTGTTCGTAAACACTGGAAAACAAACACTTAAACATGGTTATGCAAATTTCGAACCCCTTTTGATAGAGAAAATACCTTTTGACAAATTTAAGTATTGTTGCTTTCCCTTGGGATTATGTCCTTAGAGGCTTTTTAGCACTTGAATTTATATCGTCATTTGCTCTAACTAGGGTTAACCTAGGAAATCCCTTTGCCTCAATTTCTTGGAACTCCCACACAACACTTTGTGGGAAGAAAAGGAATTTCGACATAGGACATCTTTAGTTTGAAACATAATCAAGAAAGTGTATTTGGTAAAAAGAAGTCATTAAAAGCAAAGATAAGCAATTGAACCCCACACATGTCTTTTCAATAATTTTTCGCAAGGTCAAGATACAAAAACCCAAGAAAAAGAAACTTAGCCCAAAACAACATCAACAAAGACTCGAAAGGTTATATGATTTTAGAGAAAAGTTGTTGGCTGATTTCTATAGACATGCTTCAAGAGACAACCCCACTTTGTATTCATTTTACTACACATGGAATCCAAGATTGTTTCAAGAGTTTGGGTACCTTGCTTAGGGCTTAACAGGTTCTTCAATACCTTGGTCTTGTTAAACAAAAGTCTAAACTGTTAGAGTAATAAGTTATTATGCTTAATTAATTATATCATATTGATTAATTAATTAAGTCGCTTATTCCTCTTTGTTATTTAAGCTAAACTTAGGCACATTAATAATTAATTAATTATTAATTATTAAGTGTGCACACTAGGGTTTCATTTAGGGTTTCCCTTTTAGGGTTTCTTGATCTCCTTCATAAGGATTGATCTCTTTTGTAATTATCGATTCTCTTAATGCATTTTTACACTTTGAGGTTTACAGAACATTTTCTTTGGTTCTTCATATATTTTGCATGTGACAGGTATCCATCTTACATGCAGCTGATCTTGGTTTTCTAACATGGTATCAGAGCTCAGACCTGCAGCTGCCTGTTCGTGATCTGAAGATATGGCCTTTCAGGTGAGTTTCTAATGCAAGGGTTTCCACAGGAATCTTTTTGCAAGATCTGGGAGTTGCGAAGATTCTGGTGCGTTTTCAGGTAGATCGGACCTCGCCATCAGATCCAGAGCATCCGAGAGATGAAAAATGACATATAACTTGACCTATTTTGGCATCAAGAGCTTCTGAGGAAAATTTGTTTTACTCATATAGCCTGTACGTCTGTCTGCACGCGGATCGAGAAATTTTTTTACAGGCCTGGTAAAAATGTTATTTTTTGATTTTTAAATTTTTTAGAAAATTAAAATATTAAAAAGTTTTTAAAAAAAAAGCTAAGGAGATTTTATTGGGGCGCAGATTTTTGTTTTAAAGGGCAGCATTTATAATGGTACCCATAGGGTACCTGCAACTTGCAGGCCCTGCGAGCCCATGTCCCCTGGCCGGTTGCAGACCGGCGGCCACTTGTGTCGTCCGGCTGCCTCTTCCAATTGCCTGGCGGCCTTCTCCAATTCCCAACGACACTTTCTGGCTGGCGTTCCTTACTCCGGTGGGCCTCCACAAACCGACGGTGAACCTTCTATAGGGAATATTCCCTTCACAATTTCGGCACGAAGATTCCCTGGTACAGAATATTCTGGCATGGGTCCAAAATTTTCCGGTCGCCGTCCTTTTTTCCGACAGGGGGTGTTTTTTTCCTCGATGGCCAGATGGCAGTCAATTTTAAGCTCGCATTTTTCTGACGTCAACATGATGTCATGATGATGTCATCTGTATGGTCGGCCCCTCTTTGCCCCTCCTAGCCCTAATTTTCCCTAAAAGAGCAGTTTTTTTCTTTTGGTCATAACTTGGGCATACGGTATCGAAATCGGGCAAACGAGATATCGCCGGAAAGTTGGTTCCGAGAACTTTCATTTGGTGTAGTTTATTTTATAGTATTTTTCTTTTTTACTGCATTTATTTCTATTTGAAGTCAGATGTATTTTTTATGCTTTTGAGCTCATAACTTTTTGCCACGATCTCCATTTTTTGCCTCGTTTGAAGCATTGGAAAGGTATTAAGGAGCTCTATGTTGCTGTCCATACACTTTTTCTATATTTTTCCTAGGTTGATCACTTAGTCCAGATTTGGCCCGATGGGTTGTTTGGTGATTACTTGGATGTTTTGGCAGTTGGGAGAGTGCATCTTGCATCTTTGCACTTCGTTTTCAGTAATACATCATTCAATAATTGCTTGCTGCTTCATAGATTCTAGAGTTGTTCCCGTTTGGAGTTTTCGAGTGTTTCGTGGCATCGGGTCTGCTATTGCTTTATCATGATTCCTTGAGTCAATCAGTGACTCTCATCCAGTTTCAGTAGTATACAGAAGAATCTTTCCTTGCTTGCCAGTATCAGGTTCCAGTGTTACTCTATAGAGTTCTTCTAGTGCTTCTTTGCAGCATGACATCTCATTGTAGGGGGGTTTTATCCCACTGGGTTTTTCCTTCTCTACTTCATTCTTGCATTTGTAAATGGGTACTTGATTAGGCCTAGTTGTTGGGACCCATCTTTTTCTAGTTGATGGGACCCATCTTTGCTTTCATGCATCTTATTCTAGTGTTTTAGCTTCTTCCTAAGTTCATCTTAAGGGGGTTGTTAGAGTAATAAGTTATTATACTTAATTAATTATATCATATTGATTAATTAATTAAGTCACTTATTCCTCTTTGTTACTTCAGCTAAACTTAGGCACATTAATAATTAATTAATTATTAATTATTAAGTGTGCACACTAGGGTTTCATTTAGGGTTTCCCTTTTAGGGTTTCTTGATCTCCTTCATAAGGATTGATCTCTTTTGTAATTATCGATTCTCTTAATGCATTTTTACACTTTGAGGTTTACAGAACATCTTCTTTGGTTCTTCATATATTTTGCATGTGACAGGTATCCATCTTGCATGCAGGTGATCTTGGTTTTCTAACATAAACTAGGGTCATTCTAAGATCAAAACAAACATTCATCCATCAAAAACACCATCAACCATAAATATCTCACCAACATTTTGAGAAAATCTTGACACAACTATGCTAGGCTCCTTTGGTAGACATCAAAACTTTTCAAACATGAGACTTTGAATTCTTCAAACATCAACATCAAACTTGTTCAACTCAAGTGTGTGTGATTGAATCCTTTTGCACACGCTTAGATGAATTATCACTTTGTTCAAATTAATGGTGGATAGATGCATCCTTCTCCCATCACTAATTTGGATTATCTTTTGGTTAGCTTGTGAGTAGACACATCCTATTCTCACTCCTAAATCAAATTATCCTTTATGAGCATTAGTTATCTTTTTTAGATCATCATCCAAACATCTTGGGGATATCTCTTGCTCAAACATCAACATTCAAAAGAAGAATTCAAAGTCTAAACATCAAACAAACATCAATCAAAGCAAACCCAAAGTACCTAGCATCACATCAAGATTTTCAATACAAATTCAAAACATCCATTCTCATCCATATATCATACACCTTTCATCTTCACATCTTTGATCTTTTACACATCCTAGTTTGTTCTTTTATGGTTCAAACAAGATCACAACACAAGAGGAACATGGAGTTAAATCAAGAAACATCAACCACAAGTGATCTAAGCCAAAACATTCCAAAAATCCAAAACAGACCACTTCCAAACCTCACTATCACTACACACAATCCACAAAAAGAGGTCTTGGTGGAAAAAATCACACCAACATAACTAAGTGAGGAAGAAGTTCTTGATATGCTCAAACAACCAAAACTACAAAAGTTTCTTTGCGCAATGACTAAAATAAATCCATCAATTCTCAACACTGTTGAGGATGTGCTTCTTGTACCAAATGACCAAAACACCCTTCTACAATTGACCACTTCCATTACCACCATAGAACCTACTATCAACGAGGACGATACCCTCTTCAACATGCATCAAAATCCACTTTACAACCCACTTGGATTTATCGATACATCTGAGGTTCCTTACCATACCACCTCATCATTTTCCCTTGACATGCAAGTGTCTAGACCTTTGGTACAAGCAAGCTCATCCAAAATAGAGAGACCTTACGGATTTGTCTCCTCATTTGCACAAGAGAATTTTCCACCATTCAAACCATTCACACCTCCCACCACGTCAACACCATATTTTGGTTTAGGGATCTTCCCTTTACCTAAACTTCCACCTTTCCCTAACATAAATCGCCCCATCCAAATCAATTCATCCAACCAAGGGGGTACATCACATCTTTCAAACACACCATCCACATCAAACCAATGCATGATAGCTAATCAAAATACGGTCTCTCAAAGACCCACTATTTCGTTCATCTCTACCATTCCTACCACTTCACCTAGTCCCACCATTCCTATCACTTCACCCATCCCAAATGCACCTATCACTACATTCACTCCAACCACTACATCCACTATACCTCAAACTTCCACTACCCCCATCACACCCCTTACATCTCAAACTCCCACCACTCCATCCAACACAATTCTGATCCCACCACCACCACCATTGCAACCAAGCCAAGTAAGCCATTACAACACTGCATTCAAAGTATACCAACAATTGCTCCAACAATATCAAACAATTCAGCAAGCGCCTATAGCCATGCACACTTCTCAAGCTTCACAGCAAAATCAAGCTCAAACATCGCTGCAACAACAACAAGCACAACAATTGGCACAAGCCCAAGCTTTGTTGCAACAACAACAATGAGCTACACAAGCTGCACAAGCTGCACAAGCTGCTCAAGCTGCAAAAGATGTCCAAGATTCCCAAGCATGAGTGCAAGCACAAGCACAATACTTTGCACAACAACAAGCAGCCCAACAAATCGCATATCAGCAAGCGTTAGAACAATACCAAGAGCAACAAGAAGCAGCACAGCAAGCCCTAGCTGACCAACAACAACAAGCACAACAACAAGCTTTGTTAGTGCAACAACATCAAGATCAACAACAAGCGTTGTTGAAAGCATACATGGCACAACAAGCAAACATTCCACCAATCTCATCCACCCCTATCACACCCATCATATCTCAACCCCTCACTACCATGATTGCTCCAATCATATCTCAACCACCTGTCATTGTATCCAACACAATTCCAAATCTGCCACCACTACCACCAAAACCAAACTTAGCGAGACAATATGACACACAAGCTGCACAAGCTGCACAAGCCACACAAGCTGCTCAAGCTACAAAAGATGCCCAAGATTCCCAAGCATGAGTGCAAGCACAAGTGCAATACTTTTCACAACAACAAGCAGCCCAACAAATCGCATATCAGCAAGCGTTAGAACAATACCAAGAGCAACAAGAAGCAGCACAGCAAGCCCTAGCTGACCAACAACAAGTGTTGTTGGACCAACAACAACAAGCACAACAACAAGCTTTGTTAGAGCAACAACATCAAGATCAACAACAAGCATTGTTGAAAGCATACATGGCACAACAAGCAAACATTCCACCAATCTCATCCACCCCTATCACACCCATCATATCTCAACCCCTCACTACCATGATTGCTCCAATCATATCTCAACCACCTATCATCGCATCCAACACGATTCCAAATCCGCCACCACTACCACCAAAAAAAAACTTAGCGAGACAATATGACATTGTGCTAAAGGCTCACCAAGCCTACCAAAAGGCTATTTGACAATATCTAGCCACACAAAAAGCAAGACAAGCTCAACAAGCCTCTCAAGCCTCTCAAGCTACCCAACAAACAACAACTGTTGAGAACAAGGATCAAGATCAATCCATCATTGAGCACCTTGAAGTTGTGTCTACTCCATCCAATGATCAAATGAACATATGTCAAGAGTCACTTCTTAATTATGATCAAAATCCACCAACAATATCCAACGATGATCTAATTCAAGAAATGTCAACATCATTTTACCCTGTGGTTGAAGACATTGGAAATCTCTCCATCATAATTGTTGAAAACAATGATCAAGATCTATCCCTCAATAAAGATGTTTTCGCCTCATCCAATGAGGCATCAACCAATGATCATGTTGAAAATGTCTCTACATCACCTAATGATTTAGAGGGAATATCTCAGGAATTTATTCTAAAGCATGATCGATATCTCTCACCAAAGTCTAGCGATGGTCATTTCCAAAACATGTTGATCCCCTTTGACCTCATGGTTACAAATATTGAAGGAACCTTGAACTTGACACTTGAGGATGTTGAACCGCTTACCATGCCTGATGTCGACATCCAAGAATCCTTTGTAAGAAATCCATCCTTTGAAACTGACCCATTTCAAGAGCTTGATCCAAAGCATGTTGAAAGCAACTCCGAAATTGTTCAAGATCAATAATTTATATCTTCAACATATTACAATAAGCTAATGGACACTCTCCTATCTATACAAGATGATCATATCCATGTAGCACATACTCCTCCATCTACCCATGAGATGCTTTCTGTGGATGGACACGTAGATGGTCTTCATTCAAAATAGGATCCCTTTATTCCTGACATTGTGACACAAAAAGAGCAGGTTATTGATTCCTACAATCAAACAGAGTTATCAACAATAGTATCAAATATATCACAAATCTAGACTGAAGACATCATGTATATCCAAAATTCTCCACTCAAGGAAACATGTTAGATAGAACAAGATATTTCAGAGTTAGCAGAGTATCCAATCGAAAGAACATCATATGTGGTGGTCATTCATCAGAGAATGCATTCTAAACAAGAGCTCTTAGAATAGGCAGAATCAAGGAACAAAGGTTCCACTAGCACTATACTGGGGGCAACTTCGTCTCAAGCAAACGTCAACATAGGGAGCACAAAGAGTCCTTATGATGAAATTAGTGTCAATACAACCAGTCACATCATGAATCTTCATCCACCCATCACCCCATCTACGAATTGGGACCAATGTCAAAAGAAAATGTTAAATCAAAGTACTATTATCAAAGCAAAAGAAGCTGAGAAGCATAATGGACAAATAAAGTACAAATGGATACCAAAGAATACAAAGAAAGATCATCCCTATCAAACTCCGTGAGTCAAAGAAACTATGGGGCAAAGTAAAAAAGGGAAAAGTATCCATCAAAGATGTCCGCAAAAGCAAAAACAACCTTTTCAAGCGACGTACAAAGTGTATCAAGCAGTTGGTCCTAATTCCACGCACACTTCCGTATCCACCCATCATTGCTCATCTTCCCATGTTTGGAGAGTCAAAGGTTCCAAACTATCAACCAATCTATCTCTTATCCCTAAACACACTCCATCCATGCCTCCACACATGATATCCAATTCTCACATTGACCATTTATTGGCAACAACCCTTCATCATAAGGATTTAGAGGGCATTCTATCATGATGTATGCGCCAAGACAAAGTCGACTCCTGTATCGATAAAGCAGATCAAGAATCCCAAAAGTTGCATTCAAGTGCACGTATCTTAGCAAAGCAACCTCTTGAGGCAGGATACTAATGGCGCATTATGATAGGGACATCTACATCAACAACACCTTGTGATTCAGCATGAGCTTAAAATCTTCCAAAAAAACAAAAAAAGCAAAAAAATATGAAAATCCAAAAAAAAAATCAGAAAAAGGATTGAAAACAGTAAAGAAAAAAATCATCCTCTAGTGAAAACCACTGAGGTGGCGCTTTGGGCAAGACCATGACGAAAACCTGGAAAACAGGCGTCATGAGTAGAATCGAGCATCTACGTGCACCACTTCAGGTGAAAGCATCTCATCTCATCCGTAATAACTCGAGCATTCCATCCATTTTAGCCATAATAAATCCACGCATCCATGAACCATTTATCCAATCCGTCTTTATCCGTCTACATCCATCATCCGAGTTATCTTGATCTTGATGAAATTTTGGGGCACACTTTACGCTTGCTTACGGTAAACATCTTGACATGGGTCATTTTCATTGATCCTATCCTACCCAATGTTATCTGAGCCATGAAGCATTATCCAATGAGCATTCTTTATCCGAACACCTTATCTTATTGCAAGATAATCCTTGGCATCCTTTTGCATGCTTACCATATCCATCCAGCCATACACTTATCCAAACATCCATCCATCACATTCCATCCATTTCTAGACACTGGGGGTAGATATGTACATCTTGCTTCAAGAATAAATCTTGGTCTATATCCTCCAACTTATGTGATGATTCGAACATTGGCAAACAAAAAACCAAATTGGTCAAGCACTTGTGAGAAAAATCCAAATCACTAGCCCATGGCATATTTTGACGAGAACATATTCCTTATCAAGCTTCATCAAACATCAAACATCAATCCAAATAATCACTATCAATCGCATCTAATTTGCACCTCAAACATCACATCCAATCATTCGAAACAACTTTTGTTCCAAATCAAGCTTCATCAATCATGATCAATCAAATCCAGTCAAGAAATCAGTAGGATATCCTTGTGTTGCATAACACTATCCTAGCATTGTTGTGCATCCTCAACAATGTTATCATCAAAAAATTTGATCAATCGAATCCAATCAATCCATAATCTTGGGATATCCTTTCCCGATCATTGTGTTTCTTAACACTATCATTGCATTGTTGTGTATCCTCAACAATGTGATCATCATCATCAATCCATTGATTCTGATCAAACAACCTTAGCTTGGTTTTCAACAAAAATCCCAAAACAAAGCACTGATATTGTCACACGTATCCATATCCAAATCATCAAAATCATGCGAAAATCATAAAACATCAGAAAATAAAAAATCCAAAAACATTCAAAACATATCAAAATCCAAAAAGAAGTCAGAAAGTCAGTCAAAAATTCAAAAACAGAGTCATCTTGTCAAACTACGTCGTCTCTGAGCTTGAACGTAGGCAAGGTTGATCTTTGATTATCCCCGAGACATTTAGGTCAGTCCTATAGAAGTCGTCATAATAAAACTGACATTTCATCATGTATATCTTCATTTGTAAATCAGTCAAGTTGTCAGTCGAACTACGTGGTCTCTACGTGTATAACATAGGCAAGGCTAATATGTCGATCGGCCCTTAAGACCCCTAGGATAGGTCTTTAGGTTAGTCTCTTGGTCGAAATCTCAGAAAACACCTAAAAAATTATAAAACTTCAAAATCAAAACATTTGCAAAATCTCAAAAATACCAAGAACAGCCTCAAAACACTTCAAAAAGATCAAAAAAACATCCATCCATCCCTCTCATCTCGCTTACACTCGCAATAATCAATCATCCATAATAAATCGTCATCACCCTCAACCTTTGGTAAAACAGTCGGAAACAAGTCTAGTAGTCAAAATGTGAAAACCTAAACTGTCAAAATCTCAAGTATAGGTCAGTCAACAAGCAAGTTGGTCAACTCTTTTCTTATCAATGGCATATAAATCATAAATCAATTTCATCATCATTTGATAAAAGCATGTCCTAGGATCCATTCCAACAATGGGCACTTTTATCAAACCAACCACTTTGGGTAAACGAAACGACGTGTCATTAACATGTCCTAGGATCCGTTCCGACAATGGACATTATCTTTTGGCAATAAGTTTCGGCTCCCATCTTTCAAAACATCATTTCTCTTGGCTAAAGGTATGAAGAACATTAGTTTTCTTGCTCACTTACTTTATCTTGTTTGATTTATCTCATTGTGCTCATTCCAAGGACCTCTCGATGATGTCTGAATGAAGGATTTAGAGAGATAGGAATGGGGCAACGATCATTATCTTTTGTCTGCTGTGCTTGTTGGATATCTTTGTAATATAACCTTGGTCATGCATGATTTTTTTTAGTCTGTAGTGAGGGTGTTTTAAGTTTCTTGTTGACCACATAGAAAGGCTCGCCTTCCTATGTTTTGGTCCGAGATATTTAAAATATTTGAACTATTTTCTGGACAGGGTTCTGTATGTCAGGTGTGAACAAGAATACTCCTATCTGATTTGTCGAGTCAAAGTCCATCACACTAGGTACAACACCATCCTGGTTCTTGATACCTTGATGCATCGTACTGCGTGTATTATCAAACATAAGGAAATTTTCCCTTTGAAAATCCCAACTCCATGGCAAGTAGTCTTCATCATTTGCATGATCATCTCATTCTTTCATTCTTCTATCACATTCTTCTATCTTTACTAACATTTCTATCCCAGTTAGTACATGAAGCTACCCACAACTAATGAATGTCCTTTCATCTACATCAACCACTCCTCTCGCATTTTATCATGATTTTGATTGGCAATTGGCATTCCCATTCAACATCTCGAGGGGGCAATATACTAGTGCAATTCTTCTCACTGGGGCAATAGTGGGGCATCTGAAAAATTAGAGAATTTTGACTATTGATCATGACAAGATCATTCTTTGAATCAATGCAACAAGTACATTGCTTCAAAGAGGGGAAAAATGTAGACACACAAAATGTACAAGTTGACATTGCACATCTAAGTTTGACTATTGACATCATTTCATCCTATATCATTCCTCGACCTAACCATTTAATTGAATATCTTTATTTGATTAAATTCATTTGTTTTCTTCTCTTAATTAAACAAATCATGTGTTTGATTAAGTCTCTTAAATCATTCTCCATCTCTTTTAATTAAATAATTAATTTTATTTAATTAATTAAATCTCTAAAGTTTATCTATTAAATTAAATAAATTAAAACCTTATTTAATTTAATCTAACTCCATCTTTTTTAATTAAATAATTAATTTTATTTAATTAATTAAATCTCTAAAGTCTATCTATTAAATTGAATAAATTAAAATCTTATTTAATTTAATCTTACTTCAATCTCTTTAATTAAATAATCAAAACATGTTTATTTAATTAAACTCATTAAATCATTTCCTCTCTTGTTTGATTTAAATTAATCCAAAAATCTAAGTCAAAATAAGTCAAACTTCCTAATCTTCATTAAATTGATCAAATCTTGATTAAATCTAATCTAATCTTCAAAATCCTCTAGCTTTTCCCACTTGCACAAATAAATCAATTTATTGATTTATTAAATCTTCATTTTCCCTCAACAAAGCATCTTTTGGAGGAATATTCTTCTATTTCAAATTCAAAATTTGAATGACATGTCCTTCCAACATGTCATTTACTCTCTCTTACAAGTCCTTCCAACAAGGCATTTACTTCTTCTTACATGTCCTTGCCTTGAGCCAAGTGGCATTTAATGCAATTTTCTTTCCCCCTCTTACATGTCTTTTCTCAAAATTCAAATTCAAAAAATGCATTTATTGGCACATTTGTCAAAACTTGCACATTCCTCACCCAATCACATTTGGACAAGTGGCATTTTGCCATTGGCCAAATCTTTATCCCACATTGCTCTATTTTGGCTTTGTTTCCATTTCAACATTCTATAAATAGAATGCTTCACCATGCATTTGATAATCCACAATTATGCAAAGTTATTATGCACAAATATCTCTCAAATTCCATCCATCTTCTTAACTAGTTTATTGCAGATTTTGGAGCTCATTGAGGGATTTATCAAGTGGATCAATCATCTTCAATCAACATTTGCATTCAAGGAGTTGGGAAAGGGAAAATCTCCACACACCTATTTGCACCAACTCCCCCATGGGATCAAGTGTTTGCATGCTAAATTAGGATTTCATATTTCCATTATGTTCTTCATTATTTTCTTTGTTTTATTTCTTATTTTTAGCTTTGTGAATGGATTTCATGGGGAATCTTTGTTCATGCTTTCAAGATGACTCTCTAACATTGTTTGTTGTGTTTTTGTAGGCACTTGGATTAGGGGTTCACACAGGTATATTGTGATGCTAGTGGTAGTGCCATTAGAGTTGTTTTGAGTTAAGAAGGTAAACCCATTGCCTAATTTAGTGAAAATTTGAATGATGCAAAGAAAAGGTATTCTATGTACGATTAGGAGTTTTATGCTATAGTTCAGGCCTTGAAGAAATGGAGACATTACTTGTTGCCAAAGGAGTTTTTTTTATTTACTGATCATCAGAATTTATAGTATTTAAACAGTCAAGGAAAGCTAAATCAAAGGACTTTGAAATGGGTTGAATTTATGCAAATTTACACATTTGTTTTGAAGCACAGGATTGAAAGATCAAATAGAGTTGTAGATGTCATGAGCAAGTTGTAGAATTTTTTAACAAAAATGCAGATTGAGTTGTTGGGTTCAATGAACTCAAGATTTTGTATCCTGAAGATCTTGATTTTGCAAAGGCTTGGAAATCTTGCATGGATCCTATCACTTTGGATAGGATGAGATGGTTGGATTATACAATCCAAGATGGTATTTTTTTTGAAGAAATCAGTTTTACATTCCAAGGAGTTCCATGAGGGAGAACTTGATCAAGGAGAAATATAGTGGCGAATTAGCTGGAAATTACAATTTTTGTTGTCAGTGAGCATTACTATTGGCTATAGTTGCACAAGATGTGAAGAAATTTGTGGAAAACTGCAGAGTATGTTAGATGGAAAAAGGAACAAGAATATTGGACTATATCAGCCATTACCTATACTAGAGAAGCCATGGGAGCACATCAACATGGATTTTGTTCTTGCTTTTCTGAGGACACAGTGAGGTCATGACTTTATATTTGTAGTGGTAGACAGATTTTCGAAGATGTCACACTTCATTCTATGTCATAAGACTAGTGATGTTGTTCATATTGTAGAACTATTTTTCAGAGAGGTGGTAAGACTACATGGTCTACCCAAGAGCATAGTTTTAGATCGAGATACCAAGTTATAGGGTATTTTTGGAGGACATTGTGGAAGAAGTTGAAGACTGATTTGAAGTTTAGTTCAACACATCATCCATAGACAAATGGATGAAAAAATATGGTGAATAGGAGCTTGGGTAACTGGTTACAACAATTCTCTCAATAGGAGAACTGGTAAATCACCATTCCAGATTGTGTATGGGAGTATTCCTATAACTACTTCAGAATTGAGGAATATGGACAAGGGAAAGAAGAGTAGTGCTAAGGCTGAATATTTTTCTGAACACTTGAATAGTTTACATGAAGAGGTGAAGAAACATATCAACAAGATGAATTAATAGTATAAGGCTACGAAATATTAGAAAATAAGGTATAAGGAGTTCCAGGTAGGCAATGAAGTCATGGTTCACTTATAGAAGGAGAGGTTTCCAGTTGGCACATACAACAAGCTGAAGATGAAGAAGTTCAAACCATGCAAGATCCTAAAGAAGCATGATTTATGAAATGCGTATGAGGTGGAGTTACCAAGTGAGATTCATTTTTTACCTATGTTTAACATTTCTTAATTGAAAAAATATCATGAAGGAGATAAGGGGAATGAGTTGACAGAGTCATAGTGGATGATTCAAGCACCTACTTCAGAAAAAGAAGAGATTGAATGAATTTTGGATAGTCATGTGGGAAGAACCACAAGGAACAGGTAGTATGAAAAGTATTTGGTAAAATGGAGGAGAAGACCTATTGAAGATTCAACATGGTTATCTGAGTCAGAGGATAGTTGTTGATTTTCCTCTAGGTCTTGAGGAGTGACAAGGTCACTTTTCAAATTACCTTAGGTGTTTGATGCAAGAGCATCTAGGGTGTACAAGAAATATTGCATCAATTTGTGATTATTTTCTCTCAATAAGGGCTAATCAATTTAAGTTTACCAATTATAACAATTGGGCTTTACACCTTGGTTTGATTTGGCATTCTATGCTTCAATGGACTAGTTCTTTAGTGTGACTTGGTGATCTCAGAGGGACATTGTTTCATGTCCCATTGATATGTCTATGGTAGGGAAACAACAGTAAGATGGTCATAAAGAAGTTACATTAGAGAGAGGATTACATATCAGTGGGATGACATTTGATATCTCTTTAACAGCTCGACGAACCATTAGGTATTCCGTCAAACAACATCGGGAAGACTCTGGGATATTGGTAGGATGAATTTTGATGTCCCTCTGATGGAGAAATGAAGCATATCATGGTGATGATGGGGTTTCAGCCTAAAAAGCATGTTTCGGTGAGATGGTAGGAGGAGTCCCTTCAATAGGATGATGGAGTGATGACAACAAAGAACCAACATTTTGATAAGGCCTCATTGGTGAGACCTAGCTATTTCGGGGAGAGTTTTTTTGAAGTCCCCTCAACACTTCGACAACAGGAAGGTGGATGGAGATATGATTGGATAGGTGGAAATAGATGGATGAATAATTTGGTAACACCTGGCATGATATTACTCGTTGATTCCACATTATTGTTGTGATTCAATGTGGTCATTGTCCAGACAATTTCAAATATGAATCTAATTGTTGGAAGTGAACAAATAGATAAATTCCTAGGAGATTAGATGTTCATTAGACAACGAGGTGGTACTAAGACAACATAAGGAAAAATAATGTTGAGGAGTGAGGTCGACATGAATGAGGAGATAGTATATAGAGATAGAGAGGAGGTGATGGTGGGGCATGATGGTGTATTTTGAGATTAGAGAGCAGGATTTGAATGCTCGATCTGCATATTTTATTGTTTGGATCTGATGTTATGTAATCAAGCAACCCATGTAACTCTATAATTCATTTTCCATTTCAGTATCAATAAAATATCTCTATACTTCCTACATTTTTGTTGTGCAAACATGTGTGTTTTTGTGAGTTTCATGTGTAAGGGGAGTACCCTTCATCAAGTAATTAAGGATTTTAATAGTATACAATTTTTTGGAGGGGGTGGGGGGAAGTTTAGGGATATTCCAAAAATTTAATATACCAAGGTATACTTAACACATAAAAATTATAAGTAAATAACTAAAATAAATCACTTAAGAAAAAAATGCACTAAAAACACATAAGTAAACCTCAAACTAAATCTAAAGATAAAATTGTTAGGATAGGTGACACTATAATTGCTAACCTAATTTAATTTATGTGTATCCAAGTTCTTTGGAAAGTGTTCTTAAGGACATGAGGGACAAAATATTTATTATTTTTTCTTATGACAAATTGTAATTGCATTCAAAGAGGTGGAACCTTCATGGTGGCAGTTACAAGGCATCTTAGCATAATATTCTTCCTAGGCGTCCAACTTTATGGGTTGGGACCACTTGAATGTACATTTCCTTGCATGTTTTGTATCCTCTTGCATGATTGGGAACCCAAGTTTTCATGGTGGTGCATAAGCTTGCATGTAGCCATTGGAGCACTTGGGTTTAACTCATTTTGATTGGCTTTGGGTTAGGCGCCCATGTGAAGGCCATGTCATTATTGAATATTTTATTCCATGTTTATGGGTTGTCCACTAAGTGGGTTGTGGGTTTTTCCAGGTGGTTTTTCTTGTTGTTTTGGCATACCATTTGCGGTATTCTCTCTCACAAACTTCTATATATTGGAGTCTTTGGATGGTGGTTTTATATAAGTTCTTTGTAGGTTGTCAAGACGACAAAGTATTGCTAGATTACAGAGAGGATTATTGTATTGATATACTTCCTTGAAGATTAATACAAACATTAGATCTCTTTGGGTGTGGAGTTTTTTCCCACTAGATTTTCTCCACGTATATCTTGTTTCACTTGTGTTGATGACTTGTGGTATTGCAGATTTTTATTTAATTGTTGCAATTGTCAATCATTTACTCATTTTATGGTAATCTTATAAAAATAATTTTAGATTTGCAACCACATATTTAAGTTCATGTTGCAAGTTATACCTTGATTTCCAATATTTTCTATCAGAGCTAATGATTCTGTTAAGAGAGGGACGTCTTTCTTTTGAGTGTTTAAGGTTTTTTGGTTGCATTGGGAGCTTGTGCATTATGGGTTTTGTAGATTTTTGAAGAAGATTGAAAACCATGGCCTCTACATCATCTAGATATTAAGAAATTCAATGGCACTAGCTATGAGATGTGGAAGTTGAAGATGGAGGATCTCCTTGAAGAGAGAGATCAATGGTTGGCAGTTTCAAACCAAACAAAACCAGAGAAAATGTCTGATGAATATTGGAAGAAAATGGATACGAAGGCACAAGGAAACATTTAGTTGTGTGATTTTGTTTTCTTAAATGTTTTAGAAGAAGCCACCACATACAATTTGTGGAAGAGGATAGGTGATATATATCAAACTAATAAGTTGTATCTCAAAAGACATTTGTATTCTTTGAAAATGAAGGATGGAGATTCTATTGTAGAACATTTAAATGATTTTAATACGATTTTAAGTTAGTTTGCATCCATAGATGTTAAGTTATAAGAAGAAGATAACTATATTTTGTTGATTTTCTCTTTACCCAAATCTTGGGAAAATTTCATTGTTGCCATCAGTGGTGGTGGTATAGAATCGAAGATTGATAGTCTCATTGGAATACTTCTTTTGGAAGGGATGAGGAGAAATTCCATGAATGTGGGCTCCTAAGATACATTGCATGTGCGAGGAAGGTCCAAAGAAAAGGGACAGCCTAAAGGGGACAAGAAGATAGACAAGTCTAAAGGATGTTATAAAACCCTTGAGAAGAGTAAAGTGTTGGAATTGTGGTGAAAGAGGTCATGTAAAAAAGGAGTGTAGGAACAAGAAAAAGAGTTTGGATGCTTCCAAAGAAAATTCCTCTGAAGATGGTGATTTTGATGCTTTGTTTATTTTTTCTAACACTATTAGTAATGATTCTTGGCTTATTGATTCAAGTGCCTCCTGCCATATGACTCCTTATTGGGGTGGTTTACTTCATATTCAGCTTATGATGGGGGAGAAGTTTTCCTTGGTGATGGAAACATGAAGAATATTGTTGGTAAGGGAAAGGTAAAGTTGTGTTTCAGTGATGGAATGGTTAAAACCCTTGATCATGTTTTGCATATTCCAAGACTTGTGAGAAATTTGATTTCAGTATCCAAGTTGAATGATTCGAGAATGCATGCGACATTTGACAAGTTTGGTTGCAATTTGGTAAGAGGGAGATTGGTGATTGCTAAAGGATCTCAAATAGGGACTTTATTTAGGCTTAATGCCTCCACTTTTTGTAATTTTTCCAATGTAACTGGCACTGAAAATGCATGTATGTTGTGGCACCATAGATTGGGTAACAAAAGTGAAAAATGTCTTAAGACTATTTTGAATAAAAATTTGGTTGACGGTCTTTCTAACTTTTTTGTTGGTAAAAAAGGTTTTTTTGAGCATTGTGTGTTTGGTAAATAGAATATATTATCATTTCCTAAGGGGACTAGTAAAGGTAAGAGATTATTAGAGATCATTGATTTGGATGTGTTTTGACTAGTAGATGTTGACTCTTTTAGAAAATATCATTATTATGTTTCTTTCATTGATGATGTGTCAAGATACACCTAGATTTATTTTATGCATGAAAAATATGAGGTTTTCACTAAGTTTAAGGAATTGAAAGCCTTAGTTGAGAAGAAAATGGATTATAAGATAAGGGTGTTGAGATCTAATAATGGGGGTGAATATTATTCTAGGGAATTTGATGAGTTTTGTAAGCATGCAAGTATTTTTCAAAAAAAAAACTATACCTTATACACCTCAATAAAATGGGGTAGCAGAAAGAATGGACCAAAAATTAATGGAAAGAGTTAGGAGAATATTGAGTGGTGCTAAGCTTGATATATGCTTTTGGATAGAAGTTATAAGTATTGCATGTTATTTGGTTAATAAATCTCTTTGTTCAATTGTTGTTGATAAAACTCCTTATGAAGTGTGGATAGGTAGAAATCCTTATATTTCACATTTAAGGGTCTTTAGTTGTGAGGATTTTGTTCATGTGCCTCAAGAGAAGCATTCTAAGTTGGATCCAAAAGCATAAAAATGCATCTTTTTTGTTACAGTGAGAATATAAAAGGTTATAAGCTTTGGAATCCACTACCTCGTAAAATGGTTTTCTCTAGAGATGTGATTTTCAAGGAGTTTAGAGTTTACTTAGGTGAAGAATAACCAAAGGAGAAAGATAAGACAAATATAGTGCACTTCAAGACAAAGATTAAAAAGTACGAAGATGCACATGTGGAAGAACAACTAGATGGATTTGAGGATGGAGAAGAAGAAGAGGGTTCAAAGAATTTAGAGAGTTCAGATGATGTGTAGGATGAGCATGTAGAAGAAGAATAGAAAGAGCTCCTTACTCCTACCTTGAGAAGATCCATAAGGAAACATAATCCAACTAATAGGTATAGCCCACCTAATTTTTGTTGTGTATTTTCTTTGTTGAATATTGATCATGAACCTAGATCTTATAGGGAGGCTCTTTCTTTAGAAGAAAGTGAGTCTTGGATGTAGGCCATGTAGGAGGAGATGATGGCTCTAGATAATTGTGATACTTGGGATCTTGTGAGTTTTCCCAAAGGAAGGAATCCCATTGGATGCAAGTGGATGATCTAAAAGAAATTTGGAGAATATGGTCAATTAGAATGGTACAAGGCCAAATTAGTGGCCAAGGGCCACTCCCAAAGAGGAGTGGATTTTAGTGAAATTTTATCTCTTGTTTCTAAGTTAACTTCTATTAGATTCCTATTATCTATTACTATTGCTTATGATTTTGAAATAGAGAGAATGAATGTTGAAACTACTTTCTTGCATGGGGATCTTGAAGAAAAAATTTATATGTGATAGCTTGATGGTTTTGTTGTGAAAGAAAAAAAACACTTGGTTTGCAGGTTAAAGAGATCTTTATTTGGTTTGAAATAGTCACTCAAGATGTGGTACCAAAAGTTTGAGGCTTTTCATTGAATTTGGGTTTTGTTAGAAGTGAGGAAGATCATTGTGTTTACATTAAGGCTATTGATGATTAGATTCTAATTATTGTCTTGTATGTTGATGACATGTTGCTTATGGGTAACAACAAGGTGATGATTAGGGAGCTAAAGACTCAACTTTCTAGCACATTTGATATGAAGGATTTGGGGGATGCAAAATATATTCTTGGGATGGAGATCAGTAGGGATCGTGTTCACAAAAATCTTTGGTTAAGTCAAAGTAAGTATGTTGATATTAGTTTGTAGAGGTTTAATATGCATGACTGTAAACTAATAAATATTCTCATGAGTAGTTTAATGTATTTAATGGTTTGCACTAGACCAGATATAGCCCAAGTAGTGGGAGTTTTGAGCAGGTTTATGTCTAACCCTAGTAAATAATATTGGAATTTTGTTTAAGAGGGTGTTTAGATATTTATGTGGTACTTCATATTACTAGTTTTTTTATCATGGTATTGATGATGTGGATAAGTCATTGGACAAACATGGTTTTATTGATGCAGATTTGGTAGGTGACTTGGATAGTCGAAGATCCACTAGTGGCTATGTTTTTACTTTGTTTGAAGGTGCAGTGAGTTGGATGAGTAAGAGGAAGCCTACAACTACTTTATCCACCACCAAAGCAGAGTATATGGAAGCTACATATGCTTCTAAGGAGGTGGTTTGGTTACTGAGGCTTAGTAATGGTATTGGTTTTGATTGCAGGACAATGAAGATTGGATAGGATATTCATAGTGCCATATGTTTAGCTAAAATTCCTATGTACCATGCTCGTACAAAACATGTTGATGTTCAGTATCACTTTGTGTGAGAAATGGTAGATAATGGTAAGGTTTTGATTGACAAGGTTGACACTTTGGATAATGTTGCAAATACTCTCATGAAGCTAATGACCACATATGAGTTCTCTTGGTGTAAGAAGGCCATGGGCCTTGATCACTATACTTGATTACATATTTTATTTGTATCTCATGGATGTAATTGCAATGTATAATGTTGAGTGGGAGAATGTTCAAATAGGTGACATTATAATTGCTATCCTAAGTTAATTTATGTGTCTCCACATTCTTTGGAAATTTTTCTTGAGGACGTGAGGGACAAAATATTTATTATTTATTTTCTATGACAAACTGTAATTGTATTCAAAGAGGTGGACCCTTCATGGTAGTAGTTACAAGGCATCTCAAGAGAATATTCTTCTCAGGCATCCAAATTTTGGGTTGGGACCACTTGAGTGTGCATGTCCTTGCATGGTCTTGCATGGTTGGGCGCCCAAGTTGGGATAGTGGTGCATGTAGCTGTCAAAGCCATTGAAGACTTATGGAGCACTTGGGTTTGACTCATTTTGATTGAATATGGGCTAGGAACCCATGTGAAGGCCATGCGATTATTGAATATTTTATTCCATGTTTATGGGCTTTCCATTAAGTGGGGCATGGGTTTTTCCAGGTGGTTTTACTTTTTATTTTGGGATACCATTTATGGTATTCTCTCCCACAAAATTATATATTGGAGCCTTTGGATGGTGGTTTTTATAAGTTCTTTGCAGGTTGTCAGGACGACGAAGTGCTACCATCACTAGTACAGAAACAACAATATATGACTAAAAAAAACTACTAAAAACTACTTATAAACAACTTAACATGGTAGCGTGACCATTAGTAATTTATTTCCAGTCATTTATAATTCAATTGAATTGATGAATAAACCAATTTTATTCATTTGATCGATCGATTTGGTTGTTAATTTAGTCGTCTAATTGATCGATTTGGTTGTTAATTTAGTCATTTGATTGATCGATTTGGTCATTAATTTAGTCATTTGATTGATCATATTGGTCGTTAATTTAGTCCTTAATTTGATTGATTTGGTAGTGTATTTAGTTGTTAATTTAGTCATTGATTGTTTCAAACTAGTCACTTATTTAGTCATTTTTTATTCACTGATATATTTAGTCGTTAATTTAGTCATTGATCATTGTTAAATGGTCACTTATTTAGTCATTTTTATTCATTAATTTCCATCTATTAGTAGTGTATTTAGTCATTAATTTTAATCATCATTTTGATCAACTTGGTAGTTTATTAATTGTTTTTGTTCACTAATTTCTGTCAACTGGTATTATATTGATACATTATTTATTAATTGCATAATCATCATATTTAGTCATATATTTAGTCACATTTATTCATTGATTTATGTCAATTGGTAGTTTATTTAATTGTTTTTGTTCATTGATTTCTACCTAAAAGTGTTGGGAATGAGACAATGCTTTTGAGGTTTAAACATAAAACATAGAAAAACATAATAAATCATTCATTTAATTTGCATGTAATGAAACAACTATTAAGAAGGAAAAATACTAAAATTTTATTGAGAAAAAAAGTTTTTACAACAGATACAAGACTTAAATATGTGTCTTAGCTTTTAAAAATTTGTTACAAAGTGTTTCTCAGTGCCATGACTGAAAAACTGAGTTACAATGTTCTATTTTTTTCTTATACAACTCCAAAACATGAAAGAACTACTTGAAAAATGAAGCCTAAGGGTCCTATGAAAGACTCCTTTGTAGACTTCACACCATGAATACTCAGTATGGACTAAGAACTATGTTTTGCATATACCTTGACTAATAAGCTTTATTGAACATGATAGTGGACAAATCCAAACCGATCACAAACATTTATCAATGGACGAGCATATGGAAGTCTTGCTTCCATAAGAAAGTTCTTTGTCTTTTCAGCATCATAGAAGTTTGACTCTCTGGTTACACATTCCACCTCCTTGATTTGTCTAGTTTTGGTTGCTGCTTCAATGTATTTGAAGTGAATGTCAGGATTCTCATTGCTAATGACATTGAAAATACAATTTACCATATAAGTACAAGGTTCCCAAGCTACTACAAAATTACCTCAATGAATATCAATGACAAAATGATATAAGTGATAATCCAAAGTCAAATCACCTAGAGCTCAAATATGCAACCAAGAAGAAATATAGCCCTTCATAAGACATGAACTGTTCAAAAAACTTGATGCATGTATCTACACCCAATTGTTCATAATATTCCTTGGTAGCCTGTGTGACATAAAAGAAGCTAACATAAAAAATAAGAGAGAAATTTTCAATGTCATGTAAAGTCAACATTATTAATTTGAAATAAATAAAAGGTGCAAATTTTTACTTGAACAATTATTTGGAGATTTCTCCTCGGGTTGAGAAGAAGGAGATCTTTCATGAACTCCAACACCTTGCACTCTTTAGAAAGGGTCCCAAAGAACTCAACAAGGACTTGAGAAACGCTATAATCAATAAGGTAATTTGTAGTTTCTATTCAATTTCAAGAGCACATCATGTTTCATAGACCTATGGCTTGATAGCATGGGTGTTAACAATGAAACATTTAATATCGAGCAACTCTTCATAGTGTTGTACCAAAAATTTATAATATTAGTGATGATCAAAATATTTCCTAAGAAACCATTTGACATAAGGAAATATGTAGCAAATTTAAAGATTTCTATAAAAATTAACATAGATAATGCTTCATCAAATCTAAGTTAGGAAACCATTAAGGAAAAATATTCAATTTTTTGAGAAAAGGTGTTCTTACAGCAAATACAAGACTGAAAAATTGGATAAATAAAGGAAAAACATTGATTTTTTTTTTTAAAATGTGTTCTTACAGCAGATTCAAGAAAAAATATGTCTTTTCTTTAAAAAGTTTGTTTTGCAGTGTTGTGACAGAAAATTGAGTTACAATGCATTTTTTTGCTTATACAACTCCAAAACAAACAAAAAACACTAAGATCCCTAAACAACACATTCAAACTATTGCATAAAGTAGTGGGCCAAGTTGTCTAACAACTAGTACATGATAAACATTAACTATGTCATTTTTTTCAAATATTTTAGTGGCCACCATGTGAAGGTCCCTTCTTTCTCTTTTAGATGGAAAACTCCATCTATTTTGTCTTCATAAGCAAGGGATATGTTACTTGTGACCTTTAAAATACTTACATTTGCATCTTTTGTTCCTTTCAATTTGACTCCATGTACAATAGATAGTGAATGAATCAACCCAATTCCGATATTAGCACCATCAAATGGATCCAACACCTCAACTTTATCCCCTTCTTGGAGTTTATCAATAAATATCAACAAAAAAAAACACATTATATTGAGATATAAAACACACATTATATTATTTTTGACAGTTGTATGTAATGTCTTATGACTTGGAACAAATTATTTTTTGTGTGTACTTTTAATTTTGATTCTATTGAATAACAAATAAGCAAATTTTTTACTTTGAAAAAAAAAACTAACCTATTGTGAGGTACAAACAAATGGAGAGCAAGATCACTAATGCATTGTCAAAATCTATGTATGAACTCTATTAAACAACTAAGCTCTAAGCTTCCATATGTAAGTTATATGTTCTCCCTTATTTTCATAATCTATGTATGTTAGCTAATTACACTTCACTACTATTCTAACCAACTTATATCAAATAGGTAATGATTACCCTTATTTACATAATAAAACAAGCATTACTTACTTGAATTGTACTTACTTTCATGTGGTTTCATAGCACTCACCTCAAGTTCAACATGACTACTACTATGAATATCATGCACATGCTCTTCGAGTTCATCATCATAATCACTATCAACATCGGCATGTCAAAGTTGTATAGCTTTGCAGAGAGCTCTATTGATAGGGTAGTTTTCTTTCCATTTTTCTTTCATATAATTGTTTTGCATGTGGTTTAATCATCATTAAAGAATTAATATAAGTCAAGTAAAGAATGAAAAAGGTATAATTTTTTTTTCAAAAGAACATTTTAAGGATGAAGAATGAAAAAACATGGGGACATATTAATTGATGCAATAGGGGGAGGCTTGCAACACACAAACACACAATTCTAACCTTCAAACACAATTTTCAAATCACAAACTCTTCAAATCTCATCATCTCTTCAAATTAACTCTTTTCTCTTGTAGCGCTAGAAAGTCACTAAATCGGGTAGAACTCCACAATGACACCTCATCAAACCATGACATGAACCTTTTCAGGAACCCATTTGGACAAAATTTGACATACCCAAAATTCACCTATGGTCACTTTGTTGGTTCCATTTTTTACACTATAACTAGGTTTGTCTTCTAAACTACCTACAGAATTGCCAATTCCAATCAAGGGCAGCTCAAAGGACCTGGACCAACTGACGAGGACTTTAAAAAGCCACCTACACTTCAGGCTCTACAAGACCCAGGAGGGTGATCCCTTAACGTGTTTACAACCTCTGCACCATTATTATAAATGAGATTAACAATAGCAGATAATCTCACTTAATAGCTCAACACGATAGGATAATATCGAATAGAATTGGCTATTCATCAACAATATCAACTATCTAGAGAATGAGATAACTACAACACAATACACAACATAAGATAGTCACTGATTTTCAATTTGTAGCAAGCTCTAGGAAAAGAAAAACAAATACTAAATCATACGGATAATTACAACTTAGATCAATGCCATTTATCCATTGGAGGAGTCAAATTCATAAGTATCTAAGGGTTTATGACAGGTTCAACACATAACATATGAAATCCTTGATGACATTGCATTGTAATCTCATCATTATGTATTCTAACTCAATACTACTTATCAAATCCTTATACATAACACATCTTCCTACAATCCCAATCAAGAATTTTAATTAATTCCTTGAATTAAAGCTAAAATATAATCATACACACCACAACAGTGAGATGGATAAAAGAACCCTTAGTTATTTTATTCAAAGTTCAGATATGCATGTACAATGGAGAGACATGAGCTTGAATTTATCATTTCAACTCAAATGCTATTACTGTTATACAACATTAAATCCTCATGAACTCAAAACCTCTTACAGAATGACTCAAAACCTAAATTGCATTCTTCTCTAAAACCATCAGAATTTACAATTCACTCTACAACTTCACCTAGACTCGACCAAAAATTATCTAACTTTCTAACCCGTACTTTTGGCCTTGAAATCCTTCTTATAGAAAATGAAGGAGCAAACAAGCATTGGGCCAGAAAGTACACATGTCACCAGCCAATTGGAGCACCTGGTGATATTCCAAAAATTGTTACAATAACCATCACCTTGGAGAATATTCTCGTTCATCATGTCAGCTGAGGAAAGTTGATGCAACACCAAAACCACAAGCAACCCATGCCGAGACTACCATAAAAGAAAAACTGGAAACTGTTGTAACCGCAACATCTAATTTATCACCTGTTAGTAGTCTATTCTTTTATTCTTCCTCAATCAAATATTTAGTCACCCATTTCTGGTATTCTTCATCAGTCGGCCAATCAAAATTAATTACCTCATTCACCTTGGCATTATAAGGTGTGTATTTTACCACTACCTGATTTGCATCCCTTTCAAAAGATTCCAAAAATGATCTGGTACTAATAATCTTATCAATACAACTCACCAACAAATCATAATCTGAGTCATCACAAATTAATTTAATTTGATCATTGATGACCTCACTTGCTTGATCCTACCATTGTTGGAGTGAACTAATTTTCCCCTACTCATCAATTATATCAGGTAACAATGTGTTACCCAATCATTGAAATTCTTCACCAACTCCCTAATCTTCCTACTCAAATCATCTAGTAGGGTCTGAAAACCCTGCAATGACTTCAACTAATACTTGAGTAGGCCTTAATTATTGGGGCCTATTATTTGTGTCAAAACTTGAGGCCTTATACATGACATCCAAATCACTGGCCCTAGGGATCCAATTTTCAATCAATGGTATCACTACCTCCTGATACCTATAAATATTCTTTATTGCATCTAACAACAAAGAATATATAGAATGTATAGATAGCAATTTACTATCAACCTTTTCATTTAAATAACTCAAGACAGTAGTAAGAATCTCCTTTTGCTTTGAAAGAGATCCCTCCTCACTTACCTTTACTGATGTTTGTAATTCATCAATTCTTTGCAAGAGCTGCTTCTTTGTAGGATCAACAAAGCACTCTATTTCTTCATCAATTTCCTCTAAAGAAGGGGTGAGGGAAGGATTTTGAATGGGATATCTTGGTGTGGAAACAATTGGAGAAGCAGGAGGCACTGGCCCTGTTGTGGAAGGTAATGTACTGGTTCCTGGAGCACTTGATGTCTCCCCAATCTGTTTATACCAAAACCTTTCCACCTCAGTCTACAACTCAACATTCTTTTGTTGCATCTTGTTGTATTCCTCAATCAAAAGGTTATACTTCTCCATTAGGCTCTTATTTTCAGCCTCCTCCCTTTCAGCAGTCTTTTTGGCCAATTTGGCCACATTCACAGTTAAATTAGTGGCCTCAGTGGTTGAGGTCTCTGAAACTCTCTTTATTATTAATCCTCCTTTGAAATTTGGATTAATATCTGTAACATTTGGCTTTCTTCCTTGAGGGGCCAATGCCCAAATTTCCAAAGTTTCATACTCTTCATTGAAAGAAGAGTCTTGAATTGATACCTTGACTTCTTCTTCAGAGTCTTGCAAGGGATGCTTGGACTTCAAAATAGCATTAAATGCTACAACATATGCAATGTCCCATTCAGGCAGAATCAATACACTAGCCTAACTCACCAGTTTCCTTACTTCTTTAGGAGTGATATTCTTGAATTCTTCCATTAATTTAGGTTTTACCTCCTCATCATTCTCCTGGTCTGACCTGTCAGGCCTTAGTTCCCTTCTCTTCTTACATTTATCTTGATATTCTTCAAATTTCATCCTTCATACCAATTGCAAGAATACAAGAGTTTTTTACAAATGTATTGTCATCTAAAAACTCCTTGCATGCTTCCATTATTGCATCTTTTACACTTTTTCCTTTCATATATAAATCAGATAAAACCAATTCAGCTGGCCTAGGAGGGGAAGGCATACCAACCTGCATGTCCTGACCAGTAACAATAATTTCATCCATCAGATCCTCCTGTGGTTGATCAATCCTTTGTCTTTTAGGGCTTGGCGTAGATGGTGGTGATGAGGGATTGTCTTCTGGTGATGATTCTAAATCAATGATTTTGATTTCCCTAGGCACTTTGAATTTTGGACCTAGTTGTGAAGGAAACTTCATAATTTGCCTCCCCTTTCTCTCCACTTCTTCCTCATCACTGCTACTTTCCTTTTTCCTACTATAAATGGGCCACCTTTCTATAGGCTGATATGTTGGCCTTGTTTCAATTGGTCTAGCACCTTATTCTTGTACACCCAGACTCACTTCTAAGTTTATCTTCTTGGTTCTCAAGGTTCCCATAATCTCCTTGAATTTCTCCATTAGAAAATCAATTTTCTTATGGTGGGGAGTGAACTCCAACAGTGGATCATACTTGGGATCCATTTTGTGCACAATATCTAATAGATTATCATAAGCTATCAATTTCTCCTTGTTCAACTCCTACTTATTTAGGTCGAACTCATTTCTAATCAGGTCCTCAGGGAAGTTGAACTCATGCACAAACTTGCTAGCTTTTATTCTTTATCTGAAAAGAGCAAAGAAACCCTCAGGATCATGTTGCCACTTTGGACCACACCTCAAATGGTAATCATCAAATAATTTTTCAAAATGCATCCAACCTCCTTTTCAAAATGGAAAATCAGACACCACTGTATAATTAGGGAAAAATGTTCCCTTACCCCTTTTAGTGAGGTTGTCCTCATGAATACAACCTATTTGCCACATAACTTCTACAAACACCACTCTTGGTGGCACATTGTATGGTAGTATATAAGGGGCTCCCTGAAAACCATATATCCTCAATACAGTGTTGAATGGGTATGTGATAATATCACCCTAGTTATGATAGACCTTTAATTATAGTTTCCTCCCCTTTGTCTTGAGGAAAACATGTAATTCCTCAGAGATCCTAGGTACATTCACCATCAGTCTAGTCCTCAATCTGGAAGCAAAGCAATTATCAAATTGCACATTACTGGTACTTTCCTTATTGCAAAATAAATATGCAGCCCATATCTGTACTGGCAATCTTTCTCCATCAACCAATTGCCTTAATTTCATCCTTTCAGAGAAGAAATCAACATTCTTGAACAAGAACATATGCATCCACATAGAATACCAAAATAATTGAGTGTCCGTATCATTTTTCTACAACTTTGACAACCCTTCATGTATCCTCTCAGCCAAGAAAGAAGCAAAGTCATATGTCACAAAGAAGTTAGGGTGTTGTATTTGCACCCCCATGAACATGTATGCAATGGGCATCACCGCACCAGGACTGAAACCCAAAATCTGACACAATGAATAGAAAGTGTCCAAGAAATGATTTAAAAAACAATTTAATCTGAAAGGTTCCTGGTCACTGGGGCTGATATGAAATATTGAACCTCCTGCCCTAGCCAAATGAGGTGGAAGCAACTTAGATCTAAAAAGAGACTTCAACTTTGCATATTCCTGCTTCATTTCCTCAAGATTGATAGGAACCAAGTCTTCACTCAGTTCACTCAAGTCAAAATATGTTGGAACTCTTCTCTATTAACACTCAACAAAACCTTTCCATCATTATCCCTGATTACCCGTGTGACAGGGTCATATCTTGTGGCCACTGTCCTAAGCAGGTCTGCATCAGGGAACACATTTGGTACCATGAGCTTTCCCAAATCATACATCCAACTGTTTGAAAATGGGTATGGAAAATTCCTCTTTCCATACCACAATCTGAACATTTCCAAGCCTATGACAGGAACCCTAGCATTGGCAATGTTAGAGCAATTGTATACTAACCCTTCCCCCAGGATTTTCCCCCACATCAGAACCAATCCCTTCTTTCTATCATTCGTTGACAAGGGCAACTGATCTAGGAAATCATCGTATAGGTTTCTTTTCAAATAGTTAATTTTTATAGAATGTTGCTTGGGTGGTGCCATCTTGGAAAAATAGGCCCTCTTTATAACGCTACACTTCAAATAGCTAGGACTAACCAGAGATAGGAAATTACAGAACAAAATACTGCAATTTCTCACAACTATAATTAAATTATAGCCCTAACATGTTTATCAACAAGTTCAATGACAAGCACAACAAATATTTTCCCAAATTCAAGTGCAGAATGACTAGGAGGCACATAAATTAACTCATGACTTTGTTTGCAGAAATCCCAAATTTTGGCTACAGAGACTTGCAATTCTACCTTCGGCTCTGAGACTGCTTCACGAAATACTTAGATGCTTTGTGATACAAATAAAATAGGAGAATTGATTTTATCTCAATCAAATCATGCCAGTATGTGTCTCATCCACCATTAAAGCTCACTCACTCGCTGCATGAATGACTCCAACCATATTTGATGTAGATTCAAATTCGAGTCGTCGATCCTTCAGTTGAATCAAATCATCGAACGACCGTCTTCAAAACAAGCTAACATAGTCACCAACGTGGCAATAAGGGTCCCACCATACCATACGCTACCAAGGAAGTCCACGTGGTGGTCTCCCGTGATATCGTGATCAGTAAAGATCTTGTAGCTTTGGATCACGCGATGGCAGGCAATAGTAGATCTTGAGCATCAATGATCTCATTCCTTCAACACAGTCACCGGCCTTATCAATAACTGTCGAGCAAATTTTTGTCAAGATTATAACATATATGTTGATTGAAAACATGTGCATCTCAAGAACACTTTAGTAACCCGTCGTTTAATGTATTAAGGATAGATTAATTCACCACAATATTTCCTTTATTCTTTCGGGTTCATCAGATGAGACATGTGGCGCCTGCCCGTGAAATCACAATTAGTAAAGATCTTGTAACTTTCAATCACATGATGGTGGGAAACCATTGATATCTGACAATAATTGATCGACGACAAACAAACTTATCTCCTTTGACCATGCCAAAAAAAGGACACATGGCGCCTGTTCATGATATTGCGATCAACCAAAGCACTGTGGTGGGGTCATTGTAGGATGGCAGGGAATGAATGAGATCAAACGGTAGTTCATCAATGGTTGCGTGAATTTCATCCTTCAGAAAGGGCACGTGGCGAACGCCCGTGATATCGCGATCAATAAAGATCCTGGAATTCTCAATCACGTGATGGCGGGCAACCATTGATATCTGAAGGAAATTGATCAACAATAGCTCGAATTTGATCCCTCTACAAAATAAAACATTTATTAAAAGGACAAGGGTACATCACTAGGCCAATGGTAAACAATGACATAAGTTGTTTTTAAATGATGAAACATGAGGCCAACCAGTATTTAGAAAAATAAAACCCACAGAGGAAATAAAAATTAAGACCAAAGGGACCAAGCCTAGACGAACCGATAGGACATAAGTCATTTTAAAAACCCTAAAAAAGTAATAGCGAAAAAGATCCCAACCAAGGCATAAAATAAACACAAGGTTTTTACATGTAGGAAAAGCTAAAACCTCAACCCTAAGAAATTTCCAACACCATGAAAGACCAGTAACACTAGGCAGGGTAGGAATGGAACATAAGGAGAAAAAAAAATTGAAGTTCCATCAGTGGCTCTAGTTGGGGACGTTCATTCCACTGGAATTAAGTGAGAATTCAGAATCTCAGGTGGAGTAGACCAAGATGCAGAGATGACCAAAAAGGGTCTATTCGGACAAAACAACCCCAACTATATACAAAATATATACAAAATATGCAACCCTAAACTACTATTCATGAAGAAGAATACTTCAAGTGAAGTATAACTTCAAGAACTATCCATGAACTGGAAGTTCAAGAAGATCCCCTATCATATCTTAGAGGAAGTACGAATCTTCACCCCACTTACCATTTATCAAAAATGGACCCAACCATATTGCATCAAATTTCCCATGTTTCCCTTTATCTTCCAGTCTGGCATTCCACATTAAAACCAAATCTCCATCTTTGAAACTCCTAGCAGTTACCCTCTTTTCATACGAATTCTTTACTTGCAACAATAACTTTGCATTTCTCTTTTGTGCTTCCCTCCTGGTTTCATCTAATTCTATAAGAGCTTCCACTCTCAATTGCATCTCATCATCAATTTCATTATCATACATCTGGACAAACTTATACATTTCCATTAAGTTGTTTTGGGGCAACTTGGAATTTATCCCATAAACCAAATCAAATGGAGCACAACCTATTGCCTTCTTCACAATTACCCTATCTTCCCAGACTGCTAATCCCAGCTTAGAATCCCATGCCCTTTTATTTTGATCCAAGATTCTTTTAATAATCTTCATCAAGTTTTTATTGCTTGATTCTACTTGTCCATTTCCCTGTGGGTGGTATGGTGATGAATAAGAAATTTGGATGTCATGTATTCCTCATATCTAAAACACATTGCGTTGTCTGACACAATCCTTTCTGGACATCCAAATCTAGTCAATGTGTTGCTCATTAGGAAGTCAATTACCACTTTACTAGTGGCTTTCTTTGTTGGAATTGCTTCCACCCACTTAGTGAAATAATTAGTGGCCACCAATATCCATGAGTGACCTCCACTAGATTTACATGCTATCTCTCCCACAAAATCAATACCCCACTACTGGAATGGAGCTTGTACTATAACTGGTTTTAGAGGCAAGTTACCAAAAAACTTAAACTTACTAGAGAAACGTTGATAAGCATCACATGTCTTCACTAGTTGGTGTGCATCCTTAAAAACTATAGGCCACCAAAATCCAACCCTCATTATCTTATGTGCAGTTGTTTTAGCCATATAATCTCCTCCACAAACCCCACCGTGCACCTCACTCATAAGTTCTTTTGTTTGATCTTGGTCAACACACTTCAGCATGAAACCTTCTCCATTTCTCCACCAGAGCTTTCCATCTACAATAACATACTTGATAGCATGTAACTTCAATGTACTTTTCTCATTTTCACTCAAGTTGTCAGGACATTTCATTTTTTGCAAATAATATATCACATCTTTATACCATTCAAAATGTTCCATATCACATATGCGTGATCTATTTTCCTCTTCTAGAAAATTTATTTGATTTGCTTCCAAATTACTTTGGGCCATAAGCTTGGCCAATCCTTGTCCCCTTACCAGTTTGGTAATCTGTACCTCGATATTGAATTCCTGGATCCTATTTATCCACCTACACTTTCTTCCTGACACTTCTTGCTGTGTGAAAATGTCCTTAATAGCAACACTAGGCACATAGGAAATTATAGTAGCTCCCATCAAATAAGGCCTAAAAGCCTTTACTGCTTTTACCAGTGCATATGTTTTTTTTTCATTTATATTATACTTAAGTTCTACAGCTTGTAAAGATTTGCTAAAAAAGGCTACAGTCTGTTCAAAACCTTCTGCATTCTTTTGTAACAACACAACTGCAATTGTGTGGAAAGAATCAAATGAAAAAATCTGTAAAGGTTTGGAAAAATCAGGGGTTCTTAACACAGGAGCCTCCTTTATTGATTGCTTAATGGCTTGGAAGGCCTGCACAGACTCCTTATCCCATTCAACTTTGGATCCTTTCTTGAGCATTTTGGAAATAGGGTGAACTATTTCAGAAAAATTCATCACAAACCTCCTCAAGAAATTTATTTGTCCAAAGAAAGATTGTATCCCTTTGACACTCCAGGGTTGTGGAACTTTATCAATTGCAATTACCCTCTCTGGATCAATTTTTACTCCATCCTTGGAAACTATATGTCCCAATAATTTTCCTTCTAGTACTCCAAACACACATTTCTTCGAATTCAAAGAAATACCATACTCCAAATATCTAATGAATATCTTCTCCAGATGCTCACAATGATCCTCTTCCTTTTTAGAATATGCTGTCAAGTCATCTTGGTAGATCACCAAAAATAAGTTAATGAAATTTGAGAACGCCACATCCATGGTTCTTTAAAAAGTAGCCCCTGCATTTGTTAGACCAAATGGAATTCTTACATAAACATATGTTCCCCATGGTGTGGTGAAAGTTTTCTTAAACTACTCAGACTCTTTGACCATAAGCTGGTTATAACCAAAAAATCCATCCATCATAGACATCAATTCACAACCTATCACCCTTTGCAACATGGCTTCCATATTGGGTAATGGATAATTGTCTTTTAATGAAGACACATTCAAATTTCTGAAATCTACACATAACCTGATGTCTACATTTTTCTTCCTTACTGGTACCAAGTTTGATACCAAGGATGAATGTCTGATTGGCTTGATGATTCCTACATCCCTTAGTTTCATTAATTCTTCTTGCATTTTGGGGGCCAAGGTGGGATTAATAGGCCTTTGCTTTTGTCTGAATGGCTTGGCATCATCACGCAAAGGAATCTCATGTTGGAAAAGATACTCCTTGTATGCCTTAAGGTCATCATAGGACCATGTAAACACATGCCTAAACTTCCTTAATAAGTCAATTAGCATCCTTCTCCCCTTTGGTGACATTTTCTTTCCAATATACACCTTCTTTTGGGATGCTTCTGTTCCAAGACTTATCTCTTCCAAGTCATCAGGATGCGAAATAGTATGATTAGCCTTTGTCTTATCCCGATTATCAAACACTCTTTCTAGTACAACTAGACCTTTGGGAATTGTGTTTTTCTTTAACTGAATGACCTCATTTCCAAATATAGTATCCTTACCATCAACATTTTCAACAAAAGCTCCAAAGTCAATTTCATGATTTTCATATTCTCCCAAACAATTCAAAAACTTAATATATCATCATCATTATCAAAAACATGCCAATTTTTTATATTATCAGGGACAGATGGCCTGGTTTGCACCTCAACCTTTGAAATTCCAGCATAAGTCATATCATCTAGTTTTAATGCAATGTTGGCTAATAGTTCTGTCACTTTGTTTTGACCTCTTTCCGTCCATCCTATGCCAAATGCATCAAAGCTCTCCAATTCATCCCAAACAACATTCCTATACTATTTCAACCTCTTGTTCTTTGATTCAAACTTGGATCTAACTTGGGAGACCACAAGCTTGGAATCCACAATTGCCTTGAGTTTCTTGATCCCATGTTTTTCAGCCAATCTCAACCCTAATAACAAGGCTTCATACTCTGCTACATTATTTGTGCATTCAAATAACAGAGTGAAAGAGAACTTGAATTTCTTTCCACTTGGTGATCATAATAAGACACCTATACCAGACCCTTCTTTTGAACTTGCGCCATCAAAATACATAGTCCACAAGTCATCAGATTCTGACAATTGTTTTATTTTTGTATTAATCAATGCAGTAGTCTTATCACAATTGTTAGGGAATTCCTCAACCCTAAATTCATCTATACCACTGTCAATAAAACATGTCATATTCTCAATTAGGCCATGCTCAATCATCTGAGGTAATTTTGATTCTCTTTCAATTTTGACATCCTTACCATCAATAGAGAAAGTAGAAAATGACAAATCACATTGCATGTTACCCCCCATTGATGCACTCCATTTTCTTGACAAGAGCATCCCAAAATGAGGTGGGATGTCTGCAACTAATACGGTCATGACCAAATCCTTGTCAGGGTACTGAGTCAATTTATAAGACAATGCTCTAATAGTTCCAATAACTGGCACTTCTCTTGAATCCATAGCATAAAATTTACCTTGAGCAATATCTACTGTCAAGCCCATTGCCTCCATTATTTTGACTGGCATAACATTATTTGATTCCCTTGAATCTATCATACAGTTCTTTAAAGTTTTCCCATTTATATCCATGCTTAAGAAAAAAGGGGTTATATTTTCAAGGCACATGTTAATAGAATTTCCTAAATACATAGGGGGAATTTTTGACACAATTCCCTCCACTTCCTTTTCTTTCTCCTTGTCCTTCACTTCTTTACCACTTCCTTGTTTAGTCTTATTACCAGCAACATCTATGATAAAGGTTATTGTATTTTCTGTGTTTGTTTATTCCCATCATTTCTAGCAAAGGTACAGTTACTTTAACCTGAGAAAGAACGTGAAATATATCCATAGGTGTATATTTAGGAAAATTAGACATCATACCTTCATCATTTTCCTTTCTCTCTGGCTGATTACTTCCTCCTAGCTTCTTTTGCTTCTTATCCTCTGTAAGAGGTTCAATTACCTTTGTAATCACCTTTGTCTTCACCAATGATGTAGTTACATCTTCCTGAGGCTTTGGGGTCTCATTCTTTTTAGGCCAAACCTTATCACTCTTAACTTCTTTGACTTTTACAACATCCTTTTTGTTGTCAACCTTAACACCTCTATTTTTATCCTTTTTCTCTTTAATAAACAAGCCAGCAGGTTTACCCTGCTCACCACCCACAGTCCTATTTCTCAATTGAAGTGAACTTCTCATTTGAGCAGCCATTTCCTCAGTCAATCTTGCAATCTCTTGTTCTGACAGTCTCCTTAAGGACACTGAATCTTCAACCTGCTCCATATTGAAATCATTATGATAAAAATCACCTTCCTCATCAGAAAAGACATGTTGACGATACATCTCACTTCTCTGCCTTTGATTATCCACATCAGCTTCTTGTATTTTATCATCAGAGGAACAGTCTGCCTCATCAATGTATGATCTAGCCATACAAACATCTACATCATCCTACTCATATTCTAATGTCTGCTCATGAGCATCCTCTTCTACTTCCTCAGCAACAAGCAGTTGGGCAACACCATAGTAATTTTGATCATGTGGATGTTCACACACTTCACACCATGGTCTATCTGGTACTAGATTCACTAAATATTTATGTAGGGGTTCTGGCATATGCTAATCATTTTTAAGCTTCTGGCTAGGCAAGATTGGTTTTCCATCTTTCCAATTTGTATTGTAAGGATAATTTTGTAATCTAGGATTCCTATCATTTTTATTATAGGGTTTCCTTTCATTCCCTATACCCTTCTCTTGCTTGGCAACATTTTTCTTTATGTCTTTCAGAGTATTGTAAACCTTTTCCCACTTTTCATCATCTTTAGGTTTTGTAGCCAAAACCTTCTTAGTCTTATTCTTAGGAATTTTTAAAATTGTAGGTTCTTCTCTCCTACCATACTTCCCAGAATCTCTTCTATTACTCTCAATATTTATAGCCACCCTAAATGCATCCCTCATAGTCTGCGGGTCCTTATCTCTGATGAGATATGCCATTTTAGCATCAAAAGCATTGAAATATGTAGTTAAACAAACATTTTCATCAAGCCTTAAAACCTAGAACAACTTATACATTTCTTTTTGAAATCTTAAATTAAACTTTGTCACAAGCTCATTCAATGACTTCTTGATGTTATTAAACTCATTTAGCATGAAACTTGCATTATTTTTATCACCATACTGCTCCTTAAAATTCTTTTCAAACTCATCCCATGAACCAATACTAGCATTAGATAGACCTCTATACCAATCCCTTGCATCCTCTACCGGAGATTGTACAAACAATTTAATTACATCTTCATGTTCTACCTCATAATCATTTAACATATCCATAAAAGCTTTCAAGTGTTCCTCTACTGTCACAATGTTATTGCCAGCAAACTTACTCATCTTTTCTCTCAAGTTAGCAGGGATGGGATTTGGATAACCAAGGATGCCATCAAAGAATAATGGCCTATACCTTTCCAACTGTATAGGTTGTCGTTGAAATAATCCTTCATTCTTTTGAGAATCATCACCAAACCCTAAATCTTGTACCCTAGAACTGTCCTGATTTGGATTTACAAACCTAGTTGCATGATTCTTCAGGCCAAAATTATTTATGGCGGGGTCTAGACTAATTTTAGGACTCTCCTTTAAAACATCTTGGTGATTTGATGAGGTTGCAGCTTGTGTAGTCTCATCCATATTTGACATCTTTAGGAAACTTATTTTCCTCTTCATTTTGGCATTTGCAGCCTCAATTTTTGTTCTCTCCAGCTCTTCTGCTAGAGCTTCACTCTCCCTTTTAGCCTTTTCTAAGGCTGATTCTATTTGAAATGACACATGTATCTAGAGATCTTGTTGAGTGGAATGGGGAGTCACTTTCTCATTTATTTTAATCCCCTCAACCTTTTTCTTTCCTTTGTCCAAGGTAGGCTTAAGGTTTGTATTACTCGGTTGAGACTCAACATGATTTGAGGGTTTTGGGTCAGCAGGTTTGGGTTGGACATCAATGTGGCCTACTGGGTTTTGTTTAGACACATGCTTTGTTTCCATATTAGCAATATTCTATACAATCGGACCCTCAACACTTGGTTTAGGTTCTTCTTGGTTCAGGAACTTCATTGTTGCCAATTGTCTCATCAACCTATCCCTTTCAATCATAGCATTCCTCAACTCTACTTCCCTTTCTTTTTCTCTCTTCACCCTAAGCTTAACTTGCTCTTGGATTTCCCGTTTCAAGGAGTTAATGTCTCCAAAAACATCATCAGGGTCAGGCAAACTCACATCAGAACTTGATGTATCATCTAGATCTATTAAATTTACCCCTTCCAGTGCATGTTTAGACAATAAAGGGTTTACATCATTTTTAGCAGGAGGAGGAGGCACATCACTAGTGCATTCTTTGTGATGGCTTCGAATTCTACTCCTGCCTCTTCTCTTTTCAGTATATTTGACATTAACAAGCCCTTTATTTTGACATGTCACATCTTCTTGAACTGGTGTCTTAAATAATGAATCAAAAAATCCACCACTGTCTGACTCAGAATTTCTAGACACCTCTTCAAGATTCTAAGGGATAGGGTGTAAAAGCTTACTCGTACCTTTGTGTATAGGGTTTTATGACATAGGAGCAATAGTACTAGATTCTGGTCTTTTCTTTATCTAGTCCTTCTTCAATTTGGGAAGTTCACCTTCCAATTTTTGTTCTGGATAATTCTTTGTGAATGACCCAGTGTTCTTCATTCTTCGTACTAGTCCACAAGTTTTTTCCACTTATAATAAACCTTTCACAATAAAATGCACACTGGTACATAGACTTTAGAGTCACCACCCAATTTTCTTGGGAATACCAAATACCTAAAGACACGTGGTGGAATATAAAAACCTTTGAAACCTCATACTGACAACACACAAAAGTGCTTAACAACATAACTCTTAACACTTATGAAAATAGAAGAAGTGGACACACCTAACACAGCATTTTAGTCTCAACCTTCAAATCATGGAAATACAATGAAAAATCTATGCAAAATGGACAACCGACACACTAACAAGAAATATTAAAATTAGCTTCCCCATCAGAGTCACCATTTTGTTGGTTTGTTTTTACACTATAACCAGGCTTGTCTTCTAATCTACCTACGGAATTGCCAATTCCAATCAAGGGAAGCTCGAAGGACCTGGACCAACTGACGAGGACTTGAAAAATACTCCTACACTTCGGGCTCTGCAAGACTCGGGAGGGTGATCCCTTAATGTGTTTACAACCTCTGCACCATTATTATAAACGCCATTAACAATAGAAGATAATCTCACTTAATAGCTCAACATGACAGGATAATATCGAATAGAATTGGCTATTCATCGACAATATCAACTATTTGGAGCATGAGATAACTACAACACAATACACAACATAAGATAGTCATTGATTTGCAATTTTAGCAAGCTCTAGGAAAATAAAAACAAATACTAAATCATATGGATAATTACAACTTAGATCAATTCCATTTATCCATTGGAGGAGTCAAATTCACAAGCATCTAAGGGTATATGATAGGTTCAACACATAACATATGAAATCCTTGACGACATTGCATTGTAATCTCATCAATATGTATTCTAACTCAATACTACTTATCAAATACTTATACAGAACACATCTGCCTACAATCCCATTCAAGTATTTTAATTAATTCCTTGAATTAAAACTAAAATAGAATCATACATACCACAGCAGTGAGATGGATAAAACAACCCTTAGTTATTTTATTCAAAGTTTAGATATGCATGTATAATCGAGAGACATGAGCTTGAATTTATCATTACAACTCAAATGCTAGTACTGTTATACAACATTAAATCCTCATGAACTCAAAACCTCTTACAGATTGACTCAAAACCTAAATTGCATTCTTCTCTAAAACCATAAGACTTTACAATTTTCTCTGCAACTTCACCTAGACTCGACCAAAAATTATCTAACTTGCTAACCCATACTTTTGGCCTTGAAATCCTTCTTATAGAAAATGAAGGAGAAAACAAGCATCGGGCCAGAAAGTACACATGTTACCAGCCAATTGGAGCACCTGGTGATATTCCAAAAATTGTTACAATAGCCATCACCTTGGAGAATATTCTCGTTCATCATTTTAGCTGAGGAAAGTTGATGCAACAACACAAACCACAAGAAACCCACCCCAAGACTACCATCAAAGGAAAACTAGAAACCATTGTAACCGCAACATCTAATTTACCACTTGTTAGTAGTCCATTCTTTTATTCTTCCTCAGTCAAATATTTAGTCACCCATTTCTGGTATTCTTCATCAGTCGGCCAATCAAAATTAATTACCTCATTCACCTTGGCATTATAAGGTGTGTATTTTACCACTACCTGATTTGCATCCCTTTCAAAAGATTCCAAAAATGATCTGGTACTAATAATCTTATCAATACAACTCACCAACAAATCATAATCTGAGTCATCACAAATTAATTTAATTTGATCATTGATGACCTCACTTGCTTGATCCTACCATTGTTGGAGTGACCTAATTTTCCCCTACTCATCAATTATATCAGGTAACAATGTGTTACCCCAATCATTGAAATTCTTCACCAACTCCCTAATCTTCCTACTCAAATCATCTAGTAGGGTCTGAAAACCCTGCAATGACTTCAACTAATACTTGAGTAGGCCTTAATTATTGGGGCCTATTATTTGTGTCAAAACTTGAGGCCTTATACATGACATCCAAATCACTGGCCCTAGGGATCCAATTTTCAATCAATGGTATCACTACCTCCTGATACCTATAAATATTCTTTATTGCATCTAACAACAAAGAATATATAGAATGTATAGATAGCAATTTACTATCAACCTTTTCATTTAAATGCCTCAAGATAGTAGTAACAATCTCCTTTTGCTTTGAAAGAGATCCCTCCTCACTTACCTTTACTGATGTCTGTAATTCATCAATTATTTGCAAGAGTTGCTTATTTGTAGGATCAATAGAGCACTCTGTTTCTTCATCAATTTCCTCTAAAGAAGGGGTGAGGGCAGGATTCTGAGTGGGAGATCCTGGTGTGGAAACAATTGTAGAAGCAGGAGGCACTGACCCTGCTGTGGAAGGTAATGTACTAGTTCCTGGAGCACTTGGTGTCTCCCCAATCTATTTATACTTAAACCTTTCCACCTCATTCTGAAACTTAACATTCTTCTACTGCATCTTGTTATATTCCTCAATCAAAATGTTATACTTCTCCATTAGGCTCTTATTTTCAGCTGCCTCCCTTTCAACAGTCTTTTTGGCCAATTTGGCCACATTCACAGTCAAATTAGAGGCCTTGGTGGTTGAGGTCTCTGAAGCTCTCTTTATTATTAATCCTCCTTTGAAATTTGGATTAATATCTGTAACATTTGGCTTTCTTCCTTCAAGGGCCAATGCCCAAATTGTCAAAGTTTCATACTCTTCACTAAAAGAAGAGTCTTGAAGTGTTTCCTTGACTTATTCTTCAGAGTCTTGCAAGGGATGCTTGGACTTCAAAATAGCATTAAATGCTACAAGATCTGCAATTTCCCATTTAGGTAGAATCAATACACTAGCCGAACTCACCAATTTCCTTCCTTCTTCAGGAGTGATATTCTTGAATTCTTCCATTAATTCAGCTTTTACCTCCTCATCATTCTCCTGATCTAACGTATCAGGCCTTAGTTCTCTTCTCTTCTTACATTTATCTTGATATTCTTCAAATTTCATCCTCCATACCAATTTCAAGAATACAGGAGTTTTTACAAATGTATTGTCATCTAAAAAATCCTTGCATGCTTCCATTATTGCATCTTGTACACTTTTTCCTTTCATATCTAAATCAGATAAAACCAATTCAGATGGCCTAGGAGGGGAAGGCATACCAACCTGCATGTCCTGACCAGTAACAATAATTTCATCTATCAGATCCTCCGGTGGTTGAGCAATCCTTTGTATTTTAGGGCTTGGCTCGTATGGTGGTGATGAGGGACTGTCTTTTGGTGATGATTCTAAATCAATGATTTTAATTTCCACAGGCACTTTGAATTTTGGACCTGGTTGTGAAGGAAATTTCATAATTTGCTTCCCCTTTCTGTCCACTTTTTCCTCCTGTAAATGGGCCACCTTTCTGTAGGTTGATATGTTGGCCTTGTTTCAATTGGTCTAGCACCTTATTCTTGTACACCCAGACTCACTTCTAAGTTTATCTTCTTGGTTCTCAAGGTGCCCATAATCTCCTTGAAGTTCTACAAAAAATCAATTTTCTTATGGTGGGGACTTAACTCCAACAACTTATTGTACTTGGGATCCATTTTGTGCACAATATCTAATAGCTTATCATAAGCTATCCATTTCTCCTTGTTCAACTCCTACTTATTTAGGTTGAACTCATGCACAAACTTTCCAAATTTCATTCTTTTTCTAAAAAGAGCAAAGAAACCCTCAAGATCATGTTGCCGCTTCAGACCACACCTCAAATGGTAATCGTCAAAAAATTTCTCTAAATGCATCCAACCTCCTTTTGAAAATGCAAAATCAAACACCACTGTATAATCAGGGAAACATATTCCCTTACCCCTTCCAATGAGGTTGTCCTCATGAATACAACCCATTTGCCACATAACTTCTACAAACCCCACTCTTGGTGGCACATTGTATGGCTGTATATGATCGCTCCCTGAAAATCATATATCCTCAAAACAATGCTGAATGGGTATGGGATAATATCACCCCAATTATGGCAAACCTTTAATTCTGGTTTCCTCCCCTTTGGCCTAAGGAAATCATGTAATTCCTGAAAGATCCTAGGTACATTCACCATCAGTCTAGCCCTCAATCTAGAAGCAAACCAATTATCAAATTGCACATAACTGGTACTTTCCTTATTGCAAGATAAATCTGCAGCCCATATCTATATTGGCAATCTTTCTCCATCAACCGATTGCCTTAATTTCATCCTTTCAGAGAAGAAATCAACATTCTTGAACAAGAACATATGCATCATCATAGAATACCAAAAGAATTGAGTGTTGGTATCATTTTTCTACAACTTTGACAGCCCTTCATGTATCCTTTCAGCCAAGAAAGAAGCAAAGTCATATGTCACAGAGAAGTTAGGGTGTTGTATTTGCACCCCCATGAACATGTATGCAATGGGCATCACCGCACTAGGACTGAAACCCAAAATCTGACACAATGAATAGAAAGTGGCCAGGAAATGATTTGCAAAACAATTTAATCTAAAAGGTTCTTGGTCACTGGGGCTGATATGAAATCTTGAACCTCCTGCCATAGCCAAATTAGGTGGAAGCAACTTAGCTCTAAAAAGCTCTAAAAAGAGACTTCAACTTTGCATATTCCTGCTTCATTTCCTCAAGACTGATAGGAATCAAGTCTTCACTCAGTTCACTCAAGTTAAAAATCTGTTGGACCTCTTCTCTATTAACGCTCAACATAACCTTTCCATCATTATCCCTGATTACCCATGTGATAGGGTCATATCTTGTGCCCACTACCCTAATCAGGTCTACATCAGGGAACACATTTGGTACCACCATCTTTCCCAAATTATACATCCAACTGTTTTAAAAGGGGTGTGGAAAATTCCTATGTCCATACCACAATCTGAACATTTTCAAGCCGGTGAGAGGAACCCTAGCATCGGCAATGTTATAGTAATTGTATACTAACCCTTCCCCTAGGATTTTCCCTCGCATTAGAACTAATCCCTTCTTTCTATCATTCGTTGACAAGGGCAACTGATCCAGGAAATCATCGTACAAGTTTCTTTTCAAATAGTCAATTTTTCTAGAATGTTGCTTGGGTGGTGCCATGTCGGACAAACTAGGGCCTCTTTACAACGTTACACTTCAAATAGCTAGGACTAACCAGAGACAGGAAATTATAGAACAAAATACTGCAATTTCTCACAACTATAATTAAACTATAGCCCTAACATGTTTTGTCAACAAGTTCAATGACAAGCACATCAAATCTTTTCCCAAATTCAAGTGCAGAATGACCGAGAGGCACATAAATTAACTCACGACTTTGTTTGCAGAAATCCAAAATTTTGGTTGTAGAGACTCACAATTCTGCCTTCGGCTATGAGACTACTTCACGAAATACTTGGATGCTTTGTGATACAAATAAAATAGGAGAATTGATTTTATCTCGATCAAATCATGCCAGTAAGTGTCTCATCCACCATTAAAGCTCACTCGTGCGCTGCACGAATGACTCCAACCATATTTGATGTAAATTCAAATTTGAGCCGTCGATCCTTCAGTTCAATCAGATCATCGAACGACCGTCTTCAAAAAAAGTTGACACAGTCACCATTGTGGCAATAAGGGGCCCACCATACCATACGCTACCAAGGAAGTCCACGTGGTGGTCACTTGCGATATCGCGATCACTAAAGATCCTGCAGCTTTGGATCACGTGATGTCAGGCAACTGTAGATCTTGAGCATCAATGATCTCATTCCTTCAACATAGTCGCCAGCCTTATCAATAATTGTTGAGTAGCTTTTTGTCAAGATTATAACATATCTTTTGATTCAAAACATGTGCATCTGAAGAACATTTTAGTAACCCATCATTTAATGTATTAAGGCTAGATTAATTTACCACAATATTTCCTTTATTCTTTTGGCTTCATCAGATGAGACACATGGCGCCTGCCCATGATATCTCAATCAATAAAGATCTTGTAACTTTCGATCACACGATGGCAGGAAATCGTTGATATCTGACAATAATTGATCAATGACACACAAAATTATCTCCTTTGGCCATGCCAAAAAAGGACACATGGTGCCTGCCCATGATATAACGATCAACCAAAGCAATATGGTGGGTTCATTGTGGGATGGCGGGGAACGACTGAGATCAAACGGTAGTTGATCAACGGTCGCGCGAATTTCATCCTTCAGAAAGGGCACGTGGTTCCCGCCTGTGATATTGCGATCAATAAAGATCCTACAATTCTCGATCACGCGATGGCGGGCAACCGTTGATATTTGAAGGAAATTGATCAATGGTAGCACTAATTTTATCCCTTTTCAAAATAAAATATTTATTAAAAGGACAAGGGGACATCACTAGGCCAATGGTAAACAACGACATAAGTTGTTTTTAAATGATGAAACACGGGGCCAACCAGGATGTAGGAAAATAAAAATCATGGAGGAAATAAAAATTAAGACCAAAGGGACCAAGCCTAGATGAACTAATAGGACATAAGTCATTTTAAAACCCCTAAAAAAGTAACAGCGAAAAAGATCCCAACCAAGGCGTAAAATAAACACAAGGGTTTTACATGTAGGAAAACCTAAAACCCAAACCCTAAGAAATTTCCAACACCATGAAAGACCAATAACACCAGGAAGGGTAGGAATGGAACATAAGGAGGAATTTTTTTTTGAAGTTCCATCACACTTCAAACTAGATCACTTAAAATTCACTTTTTCACTATTTTAGGCTTCTAATTAGCCTCTTTTTCCAAAACAACTACACTTGAAACTCATCCAAACCCTTTCAAACCTTGGGGCAGAAATTTAAATGTGTCAAAACCTTAGAAATTCAACCATCTAAGGGCCCAACCTTGAAACCCTCTATCAACACCTAGAAACCCTAGGTTTTATTGAAAGTGGCTCTTCCAAAACAACCCACAACCTAACAATTGTTTAAATAGGTCTAAAAACATCTACACATGCTCAATACACCATAAAATAATGCTTCCCTTTCACAAAGCTCGATTTGACATTCCAAAACCTCCACATTTCATGAGGAAAACTCAAAATCCACACATGGGCTTCACACCCAACTCTCCTTTAGACCTCCCCAACACTACTCATCATTTCCGACACCTTATTTATGATGGATTAGACCCATTCCTCAAGTTACATAAGTGATAGAAAGAGGAATGGGTTAGCTACTCATTTTATTTCCTTTCAAGACCTAAATCTAGATAAATAGACAGGTGGAAGAAAATAACTCACAAAATGCACTAAATTCAACTATATGCCTTCAAAATAGTCTCAAATGAAAGATAAGACAAACCAAAATGTTAATCCACAATGATGTTGTATGGGTCTATACAGTTGTTGTTATAACAGAAAACACATAAGATGAAGGAAAAATCAGACTTCTATTCATTCTTCTATCTTCAAAGTTGTTCAACAACCTTCCATTCGAGTTTCTCATCCATTTTATAGTGTTTCCTACCTAAACAAACCTCCTCAACTTCCAAAACAAACTTTTGAAAGAGGTGATCGTTGGTCTCCCTCTTTAGTGCATTTTACAACCTTTGAATCTTGCATTCTTCCCATAAAACAATTATCCCAACCTTTAGCATTATTTTGAAAACTAAAACTCCTAGGCACCTAATATAACTCAAATATAATCATTTACATCAACAAATGATCTTATAGACCTTATTTTAAACAAAGTTCACCCAAAAACCTATAACCTAGATCTTATGTACTTAAATGGATTAACACCCTTGAATGGTGCTTTGGCACCATACACCCCAACTTTGATCTTTTCCAAGTCCCTTGGAAAGATCAATGTGATATGTCCTCCTTTGTAGTATTCATACCTTTTTACTTTGTGATTTCCTCTGTCAAACTCCTTTGACTCTTTACTATCTTTGGCAACTTTATATTCCCTTGTCCTTTGTTCCAATTGTCCTCTATATTTTGTGGGGTAGTTGTCATCGTTTCCAATTTCACACATTGCCATTCCACCTTTCTTTACATTTGTATTCTGCCTTCAATCAATTGTCATTACTTTACCTAGTTCCATTCTTTTTCCAATGCCCCTTTCACTTACATCTCCACCACTGTCCACTATACTTTTGTATTTACCAGTCCTTGCCATTGTCTTTTCCACTGTACCATTATAGTTAAGCATCTTTGTCAAGCTTGTACTTACCTTGACTACTGTCATATCATGTTTACTGACCTTCATCCTTTTTTACACTGTCTTTTCAATCTCACAAACTTCATTACTATCAACCTTTGTCACCTTCTTCCCTGTATTTGTAGCCTTGCTATCCTCTGTCACATCCACTTCACAATTCTCTATCCTCTCATCAACATTCACTGTCTTCTCATTTATTTCCTTGTCCATAGCATCAATTACTATCGTAACCTTACCATTCACTATCTTTTTATTGCCACAACTCACTGTCTTCCTTTTTGTTGTTTCACCAAGATCATTTACCACTGTCCCTCTACCTTTTGACTATATTTTGCTTTGTTTTGTGTTATAGGGAATTCCATTGCCCCAACCATGATGCTATCCCTGTGTTCTTTCCTTTCCAAAGGCTCTTTACTCTCATTCTGTCCTTTACCAGCCTGAGAAACCACTTCATCTACTTTTCTTTTCCAACTATAAACATTATTCTTAGGTATTGTCTGCCCACTACCTTGATTTCCTTTACTTACTATCTGCACCTTGATTTGGTTTGTATTGAATTCTAAATCCACACACTTGGCTTTACCTTCACCAACATTAATGTACTCCTTTCTCCCAAGCATGTTTATCTCACCATACTCATTTATTCCTTCATTCAATGGAGTCAACAATAATTTTTTCCCACTCTTCTCTATAGTATGTGTTTTTCCTACCATGGTATATAGCTGACCTATCAAACTGCCAGGGCCTACCTAGCAACATGTGGTAACAAGTCATTGGTAGAATGTCAAAAAGGACTTCATCTCTATACTAACCTATTTGAAACTCCACTTTTTCTTGTTCATTCACCACCAAAGTTTTCTTATCACTAACGCATGAAACCTTATAAGGTCTCTCCCTAGGCACTCTTTGCAAATGTAACTTTTCTACCATCTCATTTGACACAATATTATTTATGCAACCTGAATCAAAAATGACCCTACATACCTTATCCTTGCATCTACAAGTTGTCTTGAACAAGGCCCTTATTTGAAGCAACTCTCTCTCCATTGTGGTCTTCAATAATTAAGTCTTCATCATCAACATTTCACCCACTTTAGGAGCAACACAGAGTGAATTAGAATTTGAACTCTCAACCTCATCTTCATGGACTATTTGTGCTCTTCTATCTGGTTTCCTTTCTCCACTTGTTGATGAACTAGCCTTCTAAGGACACTTCCAAGCAAGATGTCCAAATTATTGACAATGATAACATCTTCCTATAAAAGTGTTATAGTTTCTTCCACCTCCAAATCTACCTCTTGTGCCCCTATATCCACCTCTGAAATCAGCAACCTATTCATCTCTCTTGCTTGATTCTTCTCCTTGATTTTCAGTTGCTTGCCTTGGAGTAGAAAAATTTCCTCTTCCTCTCATGGTGCTTCCTCTTCCTCTCATGGTGCTTCCTCTTCCTCTTACTATTTTCTCTTGTCTCCTCTTTACCTTCTCTTCAGCCTTCAATTCCATTTTGTAACATTCTTCTACATTCCTAGGGTTAGTCAAAGCCAACTCATCCTGAATATTCATTCTTAAGCCAACCAAGTACCTAGAAATTTTCTCATCTTCATTTTCATTGTGATTAGACCTCATAATCAACCTATAAAATTCTTCAGTGTATGCCTTTACATCCATTTCCTTTTGTCTCAAATTTTGCAACTTCTTAAACATTTGAACTTGATAATCGGAAGGGAGAAACTTACCTTTTAACTTAGCCACCATCTTGTCCCAATCCACAATCTTGGACTTTCCTTGTTTTCTTCTTTTTAATTGTAGGTGATCCCACCATACAAGTGCATGACCCTTAAGCTTTGTTTTGGCAATCTTCACCCTCCGTTCTTTAGGAATCTCTTCACATTCAAAATAGTTATCCAAACAAGCTATCCAATCTAACAGTTCTTCTTCATTAAAATTACCACCAAAATTTTGCGCATCTACCTTTACCTTCTATTTGTCACCTTTTACAACCTTTATCAACTTGGCTATTCTCTGGTCTTCTGGATCAAGCTCTTCTTCAACATCCTCAAAATCTTCATCTTCTTCTTCTTCTGACTCACTACTCTCAACTGCTTCTCTTCTCTTGTTGGTTTCTAAGGCTGCCAATCTCTCTTTTAGTTCTCTAATCTCCTTAATGTACTAGTTCCTCAATTCATTCATATCCTTTGTTGTGTTCTTTTCTTTTGGAGGCATCTTCACAATCTTGCCTCTTCACCTTCCAAACTCTCTCTTCTACAGGAATTTGTTACCTTTGCTCTGATATCACTTTGATGCAATAGGGGGAGGATTTCAGCACAAAAACAAACAATTCCAACCTTCAAACACAATTTTCAGATCACAAACTCTTCACATCTCACCATCTCTTCAAATTCACTCCTTTCTCTTATAGCACTAGAAAGTCACTAAATCGGGTAGAACTCCAAAATGACACCTCATTAGACCATGAAATTAACCTTTTCAGGAACCCATTTGGACAAAATTTGACATACCAAAAATTCACCTATGGTCACTTTAGACCAAATCACTCAAAATTCACTTTTTCACTATTTTAGGCTTCTAATTAGCCTTTTTTCTAAAGCAACCACACTTGAAACTCATAAAAATCCTATCAAACCTTGGGGGAAGCAATTTAAATGTGTCAAAAACTTAGAAACATCAATCAAATCTCATAAATTCAACCATCTAAGGGCCCAACCTTGAAACCCTCTATCAACTCCTAGAAACCCTAGGTTTTCTTGAAAGTGGCTCTTCCAAAAAAATCCACAACCTAAAAATTGTTCATACAAGTATAAAACATCTACACATGCTCAATACACCATAAAATAATGCTTCCTTTTCACAAAGCTCGATTTGAAATTCCAAAACCTCCACATTTCATGAGGAAAACTCAAAATCTACACATGGGCTTCACACCCAACTCTCCTTTAGACCTCCCCAACACTACTCATCATTTCCCACACCTTATTTATGATGGATTAGATGCATTCCTCAAGTTATAGAAGTGATAGAAAGAGGAATGGGTTAGTTAATCATTTTATTTCCTTTCAAGACCTAAATTTGGATAAACAAACCAGTGGAAGAAAATGACTCACCAAATGCACTAAATTCAACTATATGCCTTCAAAATAGGCTCAAATGAAAGATAAGACAAACCAAAATGTTAATCCACAATTAAATGAACCACAATGATGTTGTACAGGTTCGTACAATTTTTTTTATAACAAAAAACACATAAAATGGAGGAAAAATCAGACTTCTATTCAATCTTCTTTCTTCAAAGTTGTTCAATAGCCTTCCATTCAAGTTTCTCATCCATTTTATAGTGTTTCCTACCTAAAAAAACCTCCTCAACCTCCAAAACAAACTTTTGAAAGAGGTGACCATTGGTCTCCCTCTTTAGTGCATTTTACAACCTTTGAATCTTGCATTCTTCCCATAAAACAATTATCCCAACCTTTAGCATTCTTTTGAAAACTAAAACTCCTAGGCACCTAATATAACTCAAATATAATCATTTACATCAAAAAATGGTCTTATAGACCTTATTTTAAACAAAGTTCACCCAAAAACCTATAACCTAGATCTTATGTACTTAAATGGATTAACACCCTTGAATGGTGCTCTTGCACCATTAACTTACAACTTAAAGAATGTAAAAGCTATAATTTTTTGTCCAAAAGAACATTTTAAGCATGAAGAATGAAAAAACTTTGGGACAGATTAACTTACAACTTAAAGAATGTAAAAGCTATATTTTTTTGTCTAAAAGAACATTTTAAGCATGAAGAATGACAAAACATTGGGACAAATAACTGACAACTATTATATTACCTCAACTTTAGCATAACTATGATGAATATACTGCACATTCTTGTCTAGTTCATCATGATCACTATCAATATCGGTAGCTCTATTGACATCATGAAGGTGTTTTTCGTTTTCTTACTGCTTTGATAAAATTGGTCTACATATGGTTTAACCATTGTGCAAATAAATATACAAAGCATTCAATAAAGTAAAGAATGCAAGCTATAAATTTTTCAAAAAGAACCTTTTTTGGATCACTCCAACAATAAAGAAACTGGGTTGGATTCTCTCACAATCAGATTTCAATAATCTACATATTAAGAGGCATTTGTATATAGAATTTCCCAACAAGAAGAAATGAGATGAATAGAGCCTCTTACCTCATTTGAGTCCATGGATTTATTCTCATTCCATGTAGAAACTATAGGGTTAACGGTGGCAACCAACCACGAAACTTGTTGACTGAGACTATATATGCAACTAATTACATGTTGGTATCCTTCATTTGGGTTGACATGATCTGGAGAGGCTTGTACTAGAAATGTATTAATAGATGGTTGTGAAATATTTGTTGATGAACTAGATTTCCACTTCATCCTACTCTTAGATTTACTAGGATCTAGTGCTGCCATATAATTGACACCACCTAAAATATAATATCAATTTCAACATATAGTTAATTCAATAAAAATCGATAAATAGCACAATGTAAATTGAACCAAAAATCCATACACTTACTCCAAATTTGTCCATTTTGGCCTGCAACTTGCCTCAGCCAAATTTATATCCAACCCTCACATTATCTCTTTCTCTCTTGCCTCTATTACTCCTTGCCAAATATTAGATTCATAATGCATACTTTCTTTCAATGTCTCCCACTATTTGGGAGATAGAGTGGATTCTAACCACTCTTTTCCCTCCATGATTGTTTTTCTGCAAGTGTATCTAATATTGTTCATCAAAATTCTCATATTTTTCTTGTAATACTTTCTAGAGATTTGTCGACCAATAGTCTAAAAAACATTTTCCATTTTTTGTATAAAATTTTCTAGAACTCGTGGATTATTTCTCTACAAAACTTGATTTTCAAATATCCCAATGGACCCTACATCTTACACCCAACTCAGTGGCCCACTTTGCAACATTTGGCCCAATGGGCTCACCATCTCTCAATACCTCAAGCAAAAATGGATTTTTTCCTTCTAATTTTATTTTTTTTGCATTCTTCTTTGTAGATCTGTACAAATTGTGACTCAATCTTTGTCTTTTGACAAAAGCATCCACATCTTGTATTAAATTACCACTACCAATATTTCTAGTTGATCGACTAGTTCCATCAAAAGTTCTCGATGCAACAAGTGCACTCTAAGGCACAACAGATACAAGCGGTCTCTCTTCATGACTTTCATTAACTAAAACTTTATGCTCCTTGGCCATATCAGGTGTGGCATGAGTAGGTAGATCAATACCGGTCTCCATAGATTTCACTTCAAACACATCTTTTAATGTTGAATAAATCATCTACAGACTTGTTCCTTTTCTTTGATGTTTTTCAATAATCTCTCTTAGACTTAGTTCTAAGAGATCAGCACAACATTTCACATCACCATGTGCTATATCAGGCTACACATCACCATGTGCTATATTAGGTTGCACATCACCATGTGCTATACTAGGCTGCACATCATCACCACTATTATTTTCACCAACTGCATTTGTTGAATCACAAAAGCGTTGGTTTCTATGAGATGGAAGCACTGTATATTATCTTTCCTTTTGTTTTTTCTCCACATTTTCTTTGCACTCTTTTTGTTGCCTATAAAACAAAAAAAATCATATTATGTCTTATATGCACAAAGCTCTTGCCTATAAAATTTCATTAATCAGTATTAAAAAAAAATATACTACTTAGTGGATTTACAACTTGCCCACTTGCCGAACCAAGACACAATAAATATTCATTATTCTTTGCCACTTTTTCACTATGAAGGCACTCATAATCTATCACTGAAGTTTTAGCATTATGATCACTATCATCTAATTTTCACCTTATAGTCCTTGTCTTCATTTCCTAAAGTCCAAATAAACAATAATGTATAAATCAACAACTTGAATTAGTAAAACTTTATTAAGTTCATACATTGATAATTGTTGACTTTCCAATCCACTGATAACTGCAAATGGAAACTTAAAATAGAATTCAATTTACAGATTAAAAAGAATTTGCAGTCAAAAACCAAGAAGATGTTTACAATTACAAGTATCATAAATTTTTTCCTTAGGGATATATTCATAAGGAAAGAACTCATAAAAACATAACACAATAAACATGAAGGAAAAACATAGTCTAGTTCATCATGAGGTGTGTTAGAACCTTAAAAAAATTCCTATTTCTATCATCACAATTAACCTTGAGCTCCATGACCTAAGCCTTGACCCTTATATTCCTTTTTTTTACTAAGCCTCCCCACTATAAACAAACATATAAATTTTTTAGGTTTGAGTGACACTGAAAGACCTATACAAAGCCAAAAATTCATCATGTATACTTAAGCAAAAACATGTCTAGCTAAAAACATTCCAAATCCCTTAATAGTCTATTGTCACAATCCCTTAGCAGTAATCTGAACCCTTGATGGGCTGGTGGTGTGTAATAGACAACATGAAGATATTTACTACCATACCGCAGAAGTATTATGATGAGGACCCGGTTGGGTGGTATGAGATAATTTAAATACATCATAAACCACCATACCACGAGAAGGAAAAATGAAGGGTGTGGTATAGTAGGGAATAAGCTACCATCCCATGAGGAAGATCATAAAGGCATGCGGTATGGTGATATGAACCGTTATACTATGGAAGGATGTGACGAAGCATACAGTATGGTGGTAAGTATGTGACAGTTAATGTAAACCACAATACCATGGGTTAAACAAGTCAAGCTTGCATACTAGAGGTAAGGATCTCGCTACCCCATGGTGAAGTGCAAAGAAGCATGCAATATAGCAGTGTATACCCCTCTATCCCACAACAGTTATTGAAAGTGGCAATGATATAGCAGTATTAGATGCATGAATCATATCAACCCTCCAATCTTGTAAAATCAATGGTGCATATTCAAACTCGAACTATGAGCTGATTGCAAAATATTTGGTGTAAGGTTGATAGTAATGTTGAATGACTGAGCTCAAAATCCATTAAAACAAGAATTCAACATTCTCTTTACACTCGTGCAAAAACTATCATGTGGGGAGCTGGGAGTTCGAGGAGGTTAAGTTCTGCAACCATTGTAACATGAGTAAGTGCACAATGTTGGATAAGACAACTAAGAGTGGGGGTGAATCAGTTGTCACAAATTATAACCTTAAATTCAATTACTGAAACTAACACACAAACTTATTAAGTGATTAACCATCAAATGCAAGTGCACAAACACAATAACACCATATTTACATGGAAAACCCAATGAGGGAAAAACCATGGTGAGGATTAACTCACACTATAGAGAATATCAAAATCAATTGAAAAAAGGCTCACTGCCAGAGATAAGGTTCACTGCTTGAAATAAGCATCACTGCCTGAAATAAGGACTCACTATCCACAAGGCTACAACTTGGAGGGCTCACTAACACAGAGATGTTAGTGTAATTAATTATTAATTACACTTTGCATAAGTTTACTTAGGCTTTATTTTAATTCCTACGTTATAGGTTTTATCCTTATCTTATCGAGCTATCTTGTTGCTCAAGATAAGATTAGGTTTATGCATCTTTTCTTTTATAAAGCAAATTATCTCTTGTAATTATTTTGTACTTTGAATATATCAATTTGCACATCTTTTGCAAATCTCTACTTTTTCATTTTTCTCTTCTGTGGAAGGTGATTTTTCTGGTTTGCAATCAGATCTTGGTTTCTAACATGGTATCAGAGCCTCAATTTGCAGCCCCTTCTCATTTTTTTGGAGGAACACATTGTAGAGCTCGTTCGAGGTCCCTCGAGGGTTTTATTCCTTGAGCACATTTATGCAGCGTCTTGGATCAGATCGGGGTTTTTCGTTGGATTTAGAGTGCTAGAAAAAGTCAAAATGGCTTTTATTTCATTCATTTTCATCACCATTTTCCAGATCTACGAGGGTTTCAAGCTCAGTGATTTTTCTAATAGATCTTGGGGTTGCCTGATTTTCAGAGCACTTTGGGCTCAAACGGACCTCGCCGTTAGATTCGTAGCACCCAAAAACCCCTATTTTGATATAAAACTTGTCCAATTTGGACACAGTCATCCAGAGAGGAAAAAAAATTTACCCAAGGGTTGTATGGCCCCCAGGCATAGTTCTTAAGGCACGAGATTAAAAAAAAATCAAAAAATCAAAAAATCAGAAAATCGGTTTAAGAAACTTGTATGGCCACCGCTACATCGCCCCATAGCCACTGCCACCGGTGGCCTTCGCCCATGCACCACCAGCAACTGTCAGCGCCCATGGACTATTCTCTGGCCATATGGGAACCGGGTGCTAAGACACGTCGGCTCTAGCTAAGCCCCTGCGGGCTCGCTTCAGACCGCCCCTGGTCATATCGGGGACTAGGAGTCGGGCCCCAGCCCCCGCCGGATCTCAAGCCCCAGCCTCGATCATATCAGCGACCAAGGGATTTAGTCCAGCCCCTGGTCTTGCATGCGACCAGGGGCCAAATATTTTTAGCCCCTGAGGGCTCTAGAGGAACTTATTGGGCAAAATCGGAGCATTTTCACGGAATCGGCCATAACTTTTGTATACGGCATCATTTTTTCACAAACGAGATATCGTCAGAAAGCTGGTTCCAAGATCTACATAATGGTGAAGGTTTGGATTTTTTTTTTCCTTTTTGATTCTTTTTTCAGCCTCAGAAGTCAGATGTTGATGTTTTCACCCTGGGAAGCATATCTTTTGACTCGCTTATCCATTTTTCATGATTTTCGTGGCATTGGAAAGCTGGTTTTAGCCTCTATGTAGATATGAGGTTATTGATAGAGTATGTTTACCTTATTTTATGCATGTATTCATTTTTGTTTCATGTGCTAGGTTTGGATTTTCACTTATGTTTATGTAGTTTATCATGCTCTCCTTCTGCAATCATTGGGTATTGTAATAACAAACTGATATAAATTTCCATTAAGGGGGGTTCTTGCATCCATTATATGTATTGGTGACAACTCGCATGAGTTTTTATGGTTTCCTGTTGTCTCCTTTTTAGCTTCTTTCTTGCTGAGCTGGACACATTGTTGGTTTGCTTCAGTTCACACTTTACATTGGGATTTTATAGTTCTTGATCCACATTAGTTCAGATCTTTCTCATTTGAAGGCCATGTTTTTATGGTTAATGTTCCAGAATCTTGATGGTACTCATCCTATGGGCAGTTTTAGTTCAGTTTGGCTTTGAGAGACACTCTTCCATATTTGCCATCATTATGGGTCCTTTCATCCTTTCATCTACTGTTGCTTACAGATTCTAGGGTTGATCTAGTATGTGAGTTTCCAGTGTTCCTTAGCATCAGGTCTTCTATTGCATTTGTGATTCCAATATGGTATTTTGCAAACATAACTATCTTTCCTTGCTTGTCGGATTTGGGGTTCCAGTGTTGCTTCATCAGAGTTCTTCTAGTGATTCTTCGCAGCAGTTCATCTCTCTGAGGGGGGGGTTTTCCCACTGGGTTTTCTCTCTCTTTACATTTGTACATGAGTACCTGATCAAACCTTGTTTCTGGGACTCATATTTGCATAATAATCTACTTCTCCCTAAGTTGCACTTATGGGGGGGTGTTAGTGTAATTAATTATTAATTACACTTTGCATAAGTTTACTTAGGCTTTATTTTAATTCCTAAGTTATAGGTTTTCTCCTTATCTTATCGAGCTATCTTGTTGCTCAAGATAAGAATAGGTTTATGCATCTTTGCTTTTATAAAGCAAATTATCTCTTGTAATTATTTTGTACTTCAAATATATCAATTTGCACATCTTTTGCAAATCTCTGCTTTTTCTTTTTTCTCTTCTATGGAAGGTGATTTTTCTGGTTTGCAATTAGATCTTGGTTTCTAACAAGAGATACAAAGAATACAAAGAAGAATTGTTAGAGCGAGACAACATCCCAATAAAATGAAGATTCCACCACAATCATTGATCAACTTGCATGAATTATAGAATTAGCCTTCTGCTCACTGCATTTGAAAACTTAGCATTAAGCTTCACACTGAACAACCAAACACTTTAATAATAGCATCAAATTCATGTATGCTCTTGCACTTATCTTCCTTCTTTTCTTATGTACTACCTTCATCGATTAGCACATCCTGTATTTATACTTTCTCCAACCTTGAAAAGATACAAAGTCGTCCGTCCAACTTCAAATTCAAATTAGGTTGGCATCAAATATCCTAGGGTGGAATTAGAATCAGGGTTACCCAAACACACACTTCATCGGGACCCATAGTAGATCCAAAATGCTTGATTAACTTCGAAAGTAGCGCTTGAAACATGGTCAACCATACCAGTGTAAAACACATAGATCAATTAAGCTTGATACTTCCAAATGCCAAAACCAACTTCAATAGAACCAAGGCAACACAACTCTTGAACCATAAGACTTCAACAAAGAGAAATATAGACCAAAAAAAATTGTCCCAAACCTCAATCAAAATACACCAAAACATAGTTCACAAGCCCAGAACTAGTGACCTTTTAATACAATTTTCTCAATATCCTTGACATGTACAATCAATAGCAACTTGTAGATAACCAACTGACCAGTTGACATCAATGACAACACTTCATTCTTCTTCCATTCTTGCAAAAATCTCCCCCTTTGTCATTGATGGCAACACATGATGTAAAAAACCATCAAAGACACCATACTTGTTTTGAAAATACTTCTCAAGATTTTTCTTTCTGCTTCTCCCCTTTTAGAAGATCATCATCCTCATATTAACTTTCTTTTTCACATGTTCTCTCCTTTTTTTTTCTTCCTTGTTTTTTCACATGCTCTCTCTCCCGCTTTGACATCAATGGCAAAGGAAAAATATATATCCATTGAAAATTCCTTTGACATGAAAACAAAATACTGATAATGACAGCACTTAGAAAATATTCCTACTCCCCCTGAGGGAAGCCACCAACAAACATTAGTCCAAAAGAGATAGAACTATGAATCCACCCGACTGATGCATCTCCAAATGCATATTATTTTTTAAAAGGAGGGGAAATAACCCACAGCTTATCCCGAAGATACTCAAAAGTATCTTTAAGAAGAGCCTTTGTAAATATATCTGCAATATGATCTTCTGTCGAATCATACTCAAGGTTGAATTCATTCTCCATGACCTTCTCTCTTAAGAAATGATACCTGATAGATATATGCTTCATTCTCAAGCATATCATAAGATTCTTCAAAATGTTAATCACACTTGTGTTATGAAAAAAGATAGAAATAGAATCATCATGTCGCACTATGATATCTTTCAATGTATGTTTCATCCATAAAACTTGTGTACAACACAATGCAACAAAAATATACTCAACTTCAGCAGTAGACAAAGAGACTGAATCTTTCTTTTCACTCAACCATGCCACCAATCTACATCCAAGAAAGAATGCACCACCACTTGTACTTTTTTTGTCATCTATACTTCTGACCCAATCTACATTTGTATAAGCACTAAGTGTAAAATCAACATCTTTAGGATACCATAATCCATAATCTGAAGTACCTTTCAAATATTTGAATATTCTTGTAACTGCAGTGGCATGTGTTTCCTTCAGATCTTCTTGAAATATAGCTACAAGACAAACCGTATGCATAATATTTGGTCTAGCAGCAGTCAAATACAGTAGTCCACCAATCATAGATCTATATTTTCTTTGATCAGTCTTGGCTGAATCATCATCTTTTCCCAACTTACATCTAGTTAACATAGGAGTACTTACCAGTTTGGAACCATCCATCCCAAAATTTTTGAACATCTCTCTCACATACTTAGATTGTGAAAATGAAAATTCCTTTCTCTATTTGATTAATTTGTAGCCCAAGAAATAAATTCATCTTGCCAAACATAGAAATTTCAAATTCTTTTTTCATTTCTTCCACAAAAATCTTGCAAATATTTTCATTTCCTCCAAAGATAATGTCATCAACATATATGACTACAATCAAGATTTTGTCATTTTCTGTCTTGAAATAAAAATAATTGTCTGTCATACCTTTGTTAAATCCTTGTTGATTCAAATACTTATCTAACCTTGTATACTAGGCTCTAAGAGCTTGCTTCAGACCATATAAAGTTTTCTTCAATCTGCACACCATATTCGGTTGATCTGTTAATTAAAATCCTTCTGGTTGTTCCATGTAGACTTCTTCATCTAGTTCACCATTTAGAAATGTTGACTTGACATCCATCTAATAGACTTTGAAATATTTATAAGTAGTTAATGCCAAGAACATCCTTATAGCTTCCATTCTTGCTACCAGAGAAAAAGTATCCTGAAAATATATACCTTCTACTTGTGAGTAACCCTTAAATATGTGCTTATTACATTAAATATTCCACATAAACAAAATTCTTCACTATTTCATCAACCTTCACATTTGAGCTTTCCACAATATTCCTCAATATTTTATTGAAACATTTGTATGCCTTGCTTTTAGTAGAGCAACCAAGAAATATTCCTTCATCACTTCTAACATCAAACTTTCCCAATGTTTCCTCATCTCTTTTGATATAGCATTTTCTTTTGAATACCTTGAAATATTTAACTGTTGGAATTATTCCATGCCATAGCTCATAGGGAGTCTTTTCTATTGTTTTCTCTTGCCTGAACTCAATTGAATACATACACAGCAGTGTGAATAGCCTCTTTCCAGTAAACTTCTGGTAATCTGACTTCAGTGATCATTGACCTAGCAACTTCTTGAACTATTCTATTTTTCCTTTCAACAACTCCATTTTGCTGAGGAGTTATTGGAACAGATATTTGTCTCTTTCTTCCATGCACTTCACAAAACATATTGAACTCATGGGAGGTGAATTCACCACCTTTTTCAGATCTCAAGCATTTTATCTTCAATTTCACTTCATTTTCAACCATAGCCTTGAATGCTTTGTATCTATCTAAAGCTTCTCATTTTTCTCTTAAAAATGTAACCCAAGTATATCTAGAATAATCATCAATTAAGAGCATAAAGTACCTTTCACCAAGTAGACTTCACACTCTCATGGGTCCACAAAGATCTATATGAATAAAATCCAACAATCCAGTAGTAGATTGTTCTCTTAATCTGTAATGATTTCTTGTCTACTTTCCGAACTAGCAATTCCTATAGATAGCATTTATATGTTTTGTAACTCTCAATAGATCTCTCAAGGCTTGAATAGTACTAATCCTTGCCAAGTTATCAAAATTCATGTGACACATTATCCTATGCCATAACTAGTTGTCTATAATACCCCTCATTCTACTGCTTGTTCTTGACATTCTTTGTGGTTTTGTTTGGCACATTGTGGTTTTGATGATACTGTTGATATTATGTTGTGGTAGCTTAGACGGTTACTGATTATATTGCTCTTATGATGCCATGGATATTATGATGATATTTTATTACTATTGTTTTGATGAAATTATTTGGAATACAGTAGACTAGAAAATAGTAATTGATGATATTGATGTAAATTAATGTAAATTTATAATGCAATAGATGATGATATGAATTGGTGAGGGGACAGGTAGCATCACTCATTCGCGAGCACCCTGCTACACTGCAAATCCTTCTTACAATGCTTTGAAATTGATTATATGTATGTATGTTGTATATCACTTTGTTGGATGCAGGCTTTGCAGGAATAAGACTCGATTCCACCTATTTCGATAGGTCTGGGCGAGCATTGAACCAACCCAATGGCAGGAAGTTGAACAAAGGTGACATGGAAGTAACTCCGTTCCAAGGTGTCAATAGTCTTGTACCTTCTTGGTTTGTGCTTCTTGGTCATAGTCATTGTGTTGTTGCATTGGTCTTTGTATGTTATTGTGATTTTATGATTTATCTAATGTGGTGTATGGTTTATTGTTGTGATTTAAATAATTAAACAATTAATAAAATAAAAACATAAAATAATAAATAAATAAAGCAATAGATAAATATTAGTAGTAGTGGTAAAAATATTACATTTATTTTGAATCTTACAAATGGTTGATTTTAATGTGCAAGTAATTAATTAATAAAGTATTGTGAAGATGATAAATAAATAAACAAATAAAAATTCAATTTTGTGGATTTAAATTTATTTAATTTTTTAATCAAATGCATGATAAAGAAAATGAAATGTAAATGCATGAAAAAGGCAACAAAAGGAATTAAAGGATTAATAATTATTTTGATTTAATTCTTGAGATGTGACTTCTGGTATTCTCGGGAAGAGGAAATGGAAGAGACTTTTGAGTGTTGTTTTTATTTAGGGATTTTTCTTTGGTATGGGTTGCATTCTCTTTTCTTAAGAATTCTGGAGAAACTTGGATTCTTTTGCTGTTTTTTGGAGAAATTATTGAAGAAGGAGAAGGATTTGGATCTGTTGCTGGAATTAATTAGCAGCGAAGGTTCAACTCTGCAAGAGGGATAAAGCTCCTACAGATCTTCTTCAAGCATAGGACGCAAGGTTCTTTTCATTTTTATTCATTTACCTTCTGTAGCATCAAATAAAATAGAAATTGTTTTCTTTGTGTATGACATTTCACCTAGGGTTGGAATCAAATGTTTGTGGAAAGAAAATCTATTGGGTTATGGTTTAATCAATGGAAATTTAATTGGGGATCAGGATTTCTGTTTGTTAAAATGGAATTTTGTTGGGTTCTGGACTGTCATTTATTAGATTGAAATTTCTGGGGGCTTGGGACTGTTGTTTATTTTAATGAAATTTTATCTGGATTCTGGAATTAAACAGTTCTACTGTGGTTTTGTTTTAAATTGAATAAGGAATAATTCCCCTACTGTGAATTCGGGGTTGTGTTTATATATATATTTTACAAATACATTCTGTGTATAAATGTATATATACATAATAACTGGTAAAATTGATTATTATTCTCTATTTTTTTTTTAATACAGTATATATATATATATGTATATATATATATAAATATATATATATATATATATGTATATATATATACACATATATATGTATCCATATAAATATTGAATGAAAATATACTTATTTAAAAAAATTCAAAATTCGCCGTACTTCACTGTCTTTTGTTTTGATATTATTAAAAAAAAAAATTTGACTAGGTGATGGTTCGGCCTCGGCTGTACCCACCACCCAACCGGCCATGGTTGGTGCGGCAGCCTACGAGCTACCATGACAGTCCTTCAAACTGCTGTGACAGTCCGTAGACTTTCCACGACAATCGGTCGAACTGCTGTGACAGTCCGTGGACTATCCGCAGCCGGATGGCCTTTATTTATTTTTTTCTATTAATTAATTTCGAACGGGGTTTCGAATAGGCATTTAAATTAAAACGAAAATTCTTTCTTTAAATGTTAATGATTGATAAGTATATATATATATATGTATATATTTACTTATTTATTAATTCGTTTAATGATATTCTGTAGTTCAAAATTGCACTGTTAAGTTAATTTAATTACTTTTGTTTGTAAACAGAATTCTTTTTTTTGTTTCTGGTATGAATAAAATAAGATTGTATTATAGTGAAAACATGAAAATAGAAAGGAAATTCTATTAATTTGTTAAATTATGAACTTTGATAGGATAATATAGTAAAAGGGAAATTTGCGAATATATATTAGCATTGATTGTTTGATTCTTATTTTAATGTGTATATGATGAAAATGGAATTTAATATAGAATTGGATAAGTTATCTTTTTATTCTTATTTTGTGAAGTTGTAGTCTTGTAGACTTGTGGGTTTGGGACATTGTTAGTTCTTCGATGTGGGAACCCTTTTTATGTTAGCACTTTAGTCTTCCAGAGGAATGTGATTTTGCTGATTTTATATCTTTCTATCACGAGCTTCTGTTATGATATGTTTTACGATTGGGGTGTACTGTGTTGTGAGATTTTGGGTTATGAAATTTATTAGCGAGATGGGTTTTGCCTCGCGTGTTATTATTATTTTATTTCAATGTGCATGATTGTGATGGTACCACCCCGAGTTCTTGATGGTTTTGGTGGGTCTCTAGGGAGAGTGGCTCCTCGTGGGGGTCAACGCCCCGATTAAGGGGAAGGGCACATGATAATCCACGAGTGAGTTATTAATCAAGTGAAAACCTAATAATTAACTTAGGAGGGTTGGGTAGTAATATCATTATAAGATTTTAAAAATGGATGCCTTTTCTTCATTAGTGCTTCCGCAGACTAATGGAAGGCTGAGAAGGCCATGGTCGGCAAGGTCATGACCTCGTCTTCACGAGAGGTTTACGGCTCCGCATGAGTCACCCTATGGACCGGTGCCTCTAGTTGGGAGGAAGGGCACATGACAGCCATAGATGGGACCAGCACCTCCAGTTGGGAGGAAGAGCACAGGACAGCCCATGTAGGACTATGCGATGACACTCTCCCCTAGTTGCCCATGTGTTTTACTTTATTGTGTTCCTCTAGAAGTAGGTTATGGGAGTTGGTTTAGATTGTTGTTTGAATTGATTTAAATTGATTTATGATTATTGTTTTAATACATCTTTAGTATACTTTGTGGTCTTGTATGATCTCATTTATATTTGATTTATGATCTTGTATTTTTATGGTACTGTGATATGATGTTATTGTTTTTTCATTGTAATTTAGAGTATTGTGTTATGGATCTATGTTGGTACTTCTTGTAAGAATGTACTTCAGTTGACAGTCTTGGTTGGAGTTACTTCTCTGTCACCTCTTAGCACGGGGGTGGTTGGGTGGAACGTGCTCCACACATTTTTGGGTTCCCCATCAGCGTTCGTTGGCTCAGTCTCATCCTTTCGAAGATTTGTACCAGTAGATCTCTATGCATTTTGATAATCTTGTATTTTGTATTCATCCCACATGATTGGGAATCATGATGTAAACTTTATTGATATGATGTAAAATTTGAAAGATGTTGTAATGTAGTTATCAACTTTGTAACTTTATTTGACTATGTGATTTCTCATGGTTTTATCTTGTGATGGGATCTATGTATATATATATCTAATGTTGTCATTAATAGTTCCTTTTGATATCTTATGAGTTGATGTTTTGTAATGTTTATTTCGATGTGACCTCATGTGCCCTAAAGGACATAGTTGGTTATGTTATTTGTATTGTAATGAAATGAAGTATATGTGTATGTATATGATCATTTAATATTTGGTATATTGATTATTTGTTTTTCTTTAAAAAAAAATATTTGCGTTCTTTATTTTATTGTTCTTTGGGGCTTGCACGGCGGGTGTTACATTTTCATTAATATGAGTCATAAAACATCGTCCATCAACACCTTTAAGCTGATAAATGTTCCCTTAATATTTCTTTCCTATAGCAATCAATGTTCCAGATCCTTTCTAGATCTCACACTTCTCATCCTTAAACAAAAGATCATATCCCTTTCCACACATTTTACCAATGCTCAACAAATTATCCCTTAAACCCTTAACATAATAGACATTGTCAGTATGATTCTTTCCATCAAAGCTTACTGAACCTATCCCACAAATTTTAGCACTAGTATCATCTCCAAACATAACCATACCTCCATCATATTTTTCAAGTTTCAAAAACTTACTCTTATCACCAGTCATGTGATGTGAACAACCACTATCAACTACCCAAAAATTCTTTTCCTGTTTAGCATGTAGGGAAGAGATAACTATACCTTCTTTTTTCTCCTTCTACGAAGGACTTTCCTTTGACTGTCTTTCTGAATTAGTAGAAGTAGGTTCATATTTAATCACTAATAACAAGCATTCATTGTCATTTGGATCTTCATATTTTGAATCTTCATATGAAATACTAGCATTCTCATAGTAAGATATGTTAATCTTCTCTCCTTTCCTCTCTTTCTCATATATATTTTTATTCTTTTTAGCTCTTTCCAAACACTTTGCAACATAGTGACCAATTTATCCACAACTAAAGCATTCAAAGGGAAATTTTCCTTCATACTTACCAAAGCCTTTTCTCAGTCTTCTTACAAAGTTAGCCTCGATTTCTTCACATTTCTCTTCATCTGAATCTTTAGTTTTTGTAGCTTTAAAAGTAGTTTCTATTTTTCCTCCACTTCTTAGATTTGTCTTCCTCATTTCATAAGATGTCAAAAATCCTAACAACAGATCCTTAGTACAAGTCTTGTAATCTATAGTCTGCTCAATAGCACTTACCTGTTCACTGTAAGCATTAGGAAGAGTTCTGGGAATCTTCTTTACAATTCTGGTTTCATCTATAGTGGCGTTAGGGGATCGCTTTCCAGCCACTACCTCATCTGATCTTTGTACATAGGCTTTAACATTCTCATCTTCAGACATATGTAAAACATCAAACTTTGTTTCTAAATTCTATAATTTCACCTCTTTTACCCTTTCATCACCATTGTGTGCTCTTTCTAAAGCATCCCATACTTCCTTAGTTGTCTTTAAATTTTGAACCTTAATCAGTTCAGAGTGTACCAAATTTTTCTTCAAGATGAACTTTTCCTTGTTATTCACTTCATGTGCTTTAATTTGTTCAGGTGTACTCAAACCATTTGCAAGAGGAGTGTAGGGATTCTTGTAAGCTTTCTCCATATCAAATTCACAATACTCCAAATATTCTTCCATCAATACTTTCCAGATACCATAATTTGTTCCATCAAACCTTAGATAATCAAAGACCGTTTTGTTAGCCATCCTAGACCTTCCTCAAGTGGTTAAGCTCTTCACCAAGGAACCAAGCTCTAATACCAATTTTTGGATAGGAAAATTGAGAGGGGGGTGAATTAGTTGTCACAAATTATAACCTTAAATTCAATTACCAGAACTAACAAATAAACTGATTAAGTGGTTAACTATCAAATGCAAGTGCACAAACACAATAACACCATATTTACGTGGAAAACCCAATGAGGGAAAAACCATGGTGAGGATTAACTCACACTATAAAGAATATAAAAATTGATTACAAAAAGGCTCACTGCCAGAGATAAGGCTCACTGCCTGAAATAAGGCCCACTGCCTAAAATAAGGACTCATTGTCCATCGGGCTACAACCTGGAGGGCTCACTACCACAAAGATACAAAGAAAAAAAATGAAGACTTGTTACTGAGAGACAACAATCCTGATACAATGAAGATTCCACCACAATAATTGATCAAATAACATTAATGATACAGTTAGCCTTCTGCTCACTGCATCTAGAAACTCAAAGTTAAGCTTTGCACTAAACAACCACACACTTAACTCACACACTTTAAGAATAGCATCAAAGTAGTGTCTTCTCTTTCACTTATCTTCCCTCTTTTCTTATGTACTACCTTCATTGCTTAACACATCCTGCATTTATACTTTCTCTAACCTTGAAAAGATACAAAGTCATCCATCCAACTTCAAATTTAAATTAGATTGAGGGCAACCCAAACACATGCTTCACTAGGACCCATAATAGATCCAACACACTTCATTAACTTTGAAAGTAGTGCTTGACACACGATCAACCATACTAGTGTAGAACACATAGATCAATTAAGCTCGATAATTCCAAATGTCAAAACCAGGGCAACACAACTCTTGAACCATAAGACTTCAACAAAGAGAAATTTGGACTAGCAACAATTCTCCCAAACCTCCACCAATATACAACAAAACATAGTTCGCAAGCACTAGAACCGATGACCTTCTTTTAATACAATTTTTTCAATATCCTCGACATGGAAAATCAACAACTAGTAGATAACCAGCTGACTGGTTGACATCAATGAAAACACTACATTCTTCTTCCATTCTTGCAACACACAAAACTCGTTGTGAAATAAGTTTTAGAAGTACAATATTGTTTGGAATTCTATATTTCAGAAGTATAGGAGAAGTAAGATAGTTAAACATCATGTCACCCAAGAAGAAAACTGAAACTAAAAAGGAAGAATCTAAGGGTAAAAAGAGTTCCTTACAATAGTCTATCCTGGATATAATCCCTGAATCAAATGATAGAGGATTTAAGAAAGTTCTTAAAGATGTGGCTTATGGTTGTAGAGATTCCCTTATCCCTATCTCCAAGTGGGAACTGTTCTAGTACTTTTATGACAAAAGGGAGCCAAAATTATTGTGGCAAATCCATGGGCATTATATTTGGCCAAGTTAATTGTCCCAAATGTTTTTATAGATGTAGAGTTCATCAAAGTATTGGCTTAGAGTTATCATCCTACTACTAGGTTTGTGACATTACTATATGGTTCACCATTAGTTGTGTTGAAAAAAGTGACCATCATCGAATGTTTGACCTAAATAAGAAATCCCTGACTAAAATTGATTTACAAAGAAGTGAAGAAGAATATACTAGATTGAGGAGAACCCATAGAAGTGATGAACTCCCCCATTTACATGGAAGTGGGCGTGAACAATAGGATGATTCCTATATTCCCTTCTGCTACTGAACCATTTGTTGTCTCATATTTCCAATTCTATTTCAAGAAAACCTACTTTCCTCTCTATTAAGTACTTGGGATAGATGCACAAGAGTGAAATCCAGCTAGTTTAATGATGATGGCTATGAGGATCCAAAACCCTAAGACAAACATTGAATATCATTTTTCCTCATATCTTGAGAAAGCATTGCATGAAGGATTTCTACAAGTCAGGGATAATAGATCCCCCATAACATTCAGGAAATATTATTTGTTGTGCCACCTAATATTATAGTAGAATAAAGATAGATGGACCAAAATGATGTGTTTGGGTAAGATTGACTAGTAGGGGAATTTGTTACTAGTGCAATGATGGTGTTATATATGGGACAACAGATGTAAGAATTCAAATTATGTGATATTCCATGATGAATTTGTGTACAAAATTATAAGAGTGCTTGGCCACCCACCACCAAGACTACACACACTTGTGCTACAACTGTTAAGACCTTTGGATTTGAAATTTGAGCAAGGCCATACTCATAACTTTGGTGATTGGTTTTTCTACCCGATATCACAATAATCAGGATTTATGGATGCCCACAAGCCCACGTATACTACCAAAGTTTTTCCCCCTTCAATTATCCTTTATAGAGTTCATGTGGTAGATTCTATGGATGGAAAAGGATTCCATGCATAAACAAAGGAAGGGTACATTTCTACCCAATTTGACATGTGGGGAACTATCAGTGGGATCTGATACACTTGAAGAGTTGCAAAATTATCTAAAAACAAGGTACTCTTTAGAGTCTGGAAATGAAAGAGCTTTTGACCTTGAGGGTCATATGAATTTTGTAAGACACGCCATCTTTACCAAGGCTATGGTTACTCACCAAATTGATTATGAATAATATGTAATAAAAAATTGTTTCACTCCTTAAGAGGTATATTAGAGGAGGAGAAAATGGGAAATTATGAAAAGTCTTGAGGAAGAAAGAAAGAAGAAGAATAGTGATTTATTAGGGTATTTTGTATGGGAAGTAGATCCTCTCAAGAGGATTGATATGACGATTGATAATTTTCATGAATTATATGATAAGTCTACAACAAAGATGGAGAGACCTGCCAAATTGTCTGCCAAAAGGCTAAGTGGTATTGTAATTATAAAACCAACTCTGAATACTGTTTCACTATGTCACGCTCCTCCAAGATCACCTCCTGAACAACCACCTTCTAGAAAACAAAAGACACAAGAGATAAACCCACTTTTTTCCTATGAAATAAGTGAGGAGGTTGGAGATATAGAAGAAGTGGTTAATGTGTTAAGACATTTGAAGGATGATGTTGAAGTGGACCAACCTATGCTTGAAAATGAAGACCACATGCCCAAAGCTAGAACCAATATTCAAGTACAAGGAGAAAGAGAAATGCATGAGGATGAGAGGGTAATTGTAGCTCCCAGGTTCTTGGAAGATGATGAATTTATCAAAACCCCTGAATTTAAAGAATTTTGGATTAAGATGAAAATGGGAGAGTTTGAAGTGAGGGTTGAAATAAATAAGATGTGAGCTGAGAAATCCCAACATGACTAGATAGTAGCTTGAAATTTTAATGAATTAAGGATTGATAATATTGATTTCATCCCACAAGAGGCTAAAGAGATGATTTTGAAAAGTAATATACTTATTGTCCCTTGTATGGAATTAAAGAAAATGATTTTACTTGATCAAGTGAGAACATAGGAAGACCCAATGTTGATTGTTGAGTTTGACTTAGATGAAGGGGTAAGTAGCATAGGGTATAACCCTAGGATTGAAACCTTGGCATTCTGGGCCAAACAAAAGAGTACAAAAAAACAAAGGTTACTAGATGTAGTGCAATAAATGAAAGGGACAGTTATGATGAAACCATTAAAGGATACATCTCCTCTAGAAGTTGCAACCATGACAATGCATTCAACTATGTTCACTCAAGTTGCAGTTAAGGAGATGGAAGCTAGATTGTGAGAGTATGAAAAGGAAAAAAATATTTTAAATGATGAATTCAATAAATTATTCATGGAAAATGTGAAGTTGAAGGAAAAATTTAAAGGAGAAGGCCCCTCATAGAACAAGGAAATTGTTAGAACTATAAATTTTTGAATATTTTCACATGTTCTCCATTCGTAATTTCCCAAATAGGTTCCATACTGAACTCTTTCTGCCCATATTTTTCCATATAGCCCCTTTGAATCCATCGAGTCATGCATCTTTGCTAACATTTGTTTGCTGCAGGCTTATTGGCGTGACAATATCTGGGTCTCCCTGATCCATTTTTTTGATAAAACGTCTGTGTTGCCTATCAACAAGATGTTTTCTGTGTCACGACGATTGGAGTTTACTTACTGGCAGTTATCGACATAGCTTTCACATGGCTTCGGTGACAGGAGGATACATATATCGACATAGGTCATACCATCGATGAAGGGTCTTAACGAACTTGCTTTATCTTACCGATTTGCTCGTATGGATCTACTTCGGCTAGAGTCATAGTTATTGGCATCACGTCATGGCGAAACTTCCTTGTCTTTCCGACTGTTACGATGGATGAGCTTTTCAGAAAGAGTTACTATATCGATATAAGTCTTGGCGAGCCCATCGGGTCTTGCTGACAATACAAAATGGTTCTCTTTCGGCCAAGGGTTGGCATTCTCTTGGCGAACAGGTGTGAGCTCGGGTGTTTCGGTATGACACAAAATAATCTACAAGACATCTTGCCGATAGTTGGAAGTTATAGCAACATACATGGGGCAGCTTGGTGAGAGATGGAGATATCAGTAAGAGGTCTCAGTGAGTGACCTTCAGTCTCACCAATGGAAAACATGAGGATCCTTGTCGATGTAAGAACTTCCTTTTCTCGACAACTGGGAAATAACATTATGGAGGATTTTCGGTATAACAAAGTGCTATTTGTATTTGGTCTCCCTGATATCTGAAAGTTACAGTGACTGTGAATGAAGTGAAAGGAGCACGTCAGTATGAGATATTCTTGTGTCCCAATGAAAGGTTTGATTACGAAGGCTATCGATAACATTTTGGGATTCTCTCTGAGATGTCTCACCGACATCACAGAGTCAAGGCGAATAATACACGGAACAGGGGAACACGGGAGGGTTAAGCGATTGAATTGCCTTCAGAATAGTTAGCGATATGTCTCACCGACTATCTCACTGATGAATAACAGAAATACAAATCTCGTGGCAGAGATGAAAATTTCCAAATTACCGTTGCTGGCTAACTTGATTGGAGCCCGAATTCTGTGGAGGGCCGACATGATAGTTCATTATGTTTTATTTTCTCATGCTGGGTATAAATGGGCATTTTTTAATTGTAATTAGGGGATGAATGATTAGATTTTGATACACAACAAGTAAGTACAGTACAGTAAAATTATCAGATTAGATACTATTGTTGCATGATTTCAGAATGGAGGTATTTGTGAAATTCAAGTGATGTTGCTGCATTTCTATAGTGTCAATTATTTGTTGAATTTAATGAAAGTATTGCTAAGCTGTCTCCAATATGGATTCTTTCTAACTATTTAAATTGATATAACAAGTTTATACTCAATTCATCAGTACACATTTGTTGTATTTTTGTGATTAATTGACTGGTTCTTTCAAGCAAAGATTAAATCCTTTTAATTGATCACAATGGTCTGAGAGATTCATTTGGATTGTTTTTTTTTTAGACTGCAGGAATCGGGTAGCACGACCCCCTATAAACTGCAGTGCGCCTGGTAAAATTTTTAACGTGACCGGCGGCGCTAGCGCGACACGCCCTCCGGTACCACGGGACGGGGGAGACTAGAACTCGTGACCAGCAGAGCCGCAATGGAATTACTTAGCCAACTGAGCTAGGGCCCCCGCCCTAATTCATTTGGATTGTTCAAGTAGAGCTTAGTAATCATATTCTTGCATGTTTACATAAGTTGTGAACATAATATATGCCAAATAATTTGTGTTCTCTTCAGAGAAGTGTTGCCCATCTTGATCTCATTTGACTTCGCATACCCAACAAGGCACTGGTCTCTGCAATTTATCATTTGATTTCTTTCTACTTCTTTATATCTATTGATTAAGCATTTAGGGATTTAGATTTAGAATATTGTTCACTTCCATCTGCCATTGTGGACAAATTATTACATGAAAGATAATCATAAGACTAGTCTGCTCAATCCAAAAAGGTACACCCGCCTAGGTCTAGCAGCACCTGAAGAGTAGAAGGTTGAATTATTTTAACCTTGTCTGTTACCCTGAAACGTATCAAGAGATTGGCAGCCTCTTGAGGCATTCAGCCTGCGTTTTTGAGAGCTAACAGAAATAATGTTATACCAACCTCCTCCTACTCCACCAGTTGATATAGAAAGTGCTTCCACTAAACAAGTGATCATTCTTAGACATGATATTGAAGAGTTAAAGAAATACAACAATTAGGGTAAGGAAGGAGTGAAAAAGCATATCTGCAATGTTTTAGAGAAGGTCCTTGAGCATAGGATAAAGCTAATTGTGGATAAGTTGGAAAGTGTGTATGATTGCTACAGCTCACTAACATGGGCAATTGATCAAATGAAAACACATGTACCCATACTGGATCCCCTTTTTAAGAACTGGAAACCCATACACCACACATTGTTAACCTTGTGCAAAATATTATAAAGGAGTATTGAGGCTCCTGCAACATTAAAACCTACAGAGCAGATGACCAAAATAGTTATAGATGAATTCCAATATATAAAAGGAGAGGACCAAAAGATCAAGACAAGAATAGATTCATTCCATACTCTTAAGTAGTGGTTTGTGCCAAGAATATTGAAAGATGATGACCAATTGAAGGACCTCAATGAATGGAAGAGTGAATTTGGCCAGATTGTTCCACATTGCATCACTCACATACAAAAGGATGGTGAGTTGAGTCTTCACATCTTGAACTTAATCATGGATGGAGTAATAGTCTTGGATGCTAGATATTCTAATTTTATCATGGATGGTAGGGCATTACTAGACAACCAATGGAATATTCACCTTGAAAATATATTGAAAATTCAAGAATACAAATGGCCACATGATTATATAGTGTATGAGTGGGAGCAGAAGTATTTGGATCCTCCTGAACAGTAGGCCTTGGGGCTATCACAGTGGAAGAAATGGACATTCAAATACACTAATATGGAGAAAGGACCTTGAAAAAATCTTCAGTGATCACGGGTTCCTTATGAAGATTAATAGACTATGGTGTCACGAGTGTTGTGGACTTCATTAGTTATCTACTTTCTCTTTTTTTCTCTTAAATATGTTTTAAGAAAAACTAATGTTTAGTTTATACGAAGAGGCATGAATTTTAAAAATATGTCATATTTTGTAATAGTCTGAAGCTTGTTGCTTCTCTTATAAAAGAGAACCAAGACCAAATTTTGATATCATCATCATAGGAATTTATAGAAACATATATGAGGAGACTTTTGTTATATTGTAATATCTATTTAAAGCAATCAATGGAGAAGAAGATTTAATCTAGTGCTCGAATTTTGGTCTCATTATTTATTGATAACACTGTGTATGATTGGATTTTTTTATGTATTTTAGGTGGGAATGTAGGGGTATATTATGAATTGGTATCAATTATTTTTTCATAATATTGTGTATGATATAATAAGTTATGGTCTCAAATTGCAGTATTGTATTTTTTTATGTATTTTAGGTGGGAATATAGGGGTATATTATGAATGTAGTATTTTAGATATCATTTTATTGAAAATATTGAACAATTTTCTAATTTTGTAGTCTCTTAGTTTTAGTTTTTAGTGTCTGTCAAACCTAAGAGATCATTTCTTTGTTTGTAATGAGAAGGCTTAGTTCACCTAATGTTAAGATATCTATATGTATTATTAAATCATAGATGTTCATTATTGTTTCCTTCACACAAGCACATTCAATGTATGTGGTGGCTAGAAGCTATATTAAAAACTAAAGCTATCATCTAAGACATACAAGAAAAGTCTAGCATCTAGAAAACATAAAGTACATACAAGAAATTATATTCTAACTAAAAAAAATTAATTTCAACCAAAGTAAGAAAACTAAGAAGAATGAATTACATTCAATAATAAATTACACCATACATATAACCAAAGTTTAGGTGAAAAGCTAACCTCTTAAGGTGACAGGCTAGTTAAGGTGACAAAACATCATAATCATCTGCATTCCTTGCAAGATTAGAATACTAATCACTTGTTTCTACATTTTCTTGATTTTCTTCCTCATCCTCATCTATGACATGCTTCTCATTCTCTCTCCCAATCTCTTCATTGGTAATCAAAATCTCTTCTTCAAACACTCCATCATCGTCTCCATCCACTTCTTTGAATGTTTCTTGTAAATTAACATATTTCCCATCAAGCATTATATCAACAACTTCCATGAATTTTTTGTTTATAAAGAGACTCTATTTGAATGACATGTGACCATCCTATACTTCTTAAATCATCAATTAGAAATGATTGGTTAATTTGAAGAGGGGAAACATATGGCTCATCCGTCTCTAATAAAAATTGTCATGTATTTGAAGTACAAATCCATAGTCATCAAATTGTATTGTGAATTGTCATGTATTTCTTCTCAGTTTCGTGAAGAAATTCAGCACTAGCAACACAATCACAATTTTTCTTTCCTTTGTCTTTTTCTTCCACTCTTAAATGACTACCATAGGCCCACATTCCACTAAAATGCATAGCCCATATATGTGGAGATTATGAAAGCCCACTTTCCTCCGTTGTTACATCTTGACCTTCTTCTTTTGCATCACTGATTGCATTAGCAATCTATTCTTTAAATTTTGAAAAAGAATCACCTCCAATCAAATCATGACATATGTGCTTTTGATGTCAATGTTGCATCCAAGTTTGATTCTCTTATTCATATTTTCTACATATAATATTAATATACAAATATTAAGATTAATAATATAAATGTGTAAATGCAATTGAGTAAATAAATTATTGTGTAATTCCTTTTTCACCTATGCCACTTATCGAACGAAGTTATGTTTTGAAGAAATATGTATTGCACTTATTTCTTGATGTGATAGCTTGAAGAAACATCCATTGCATTCTAATACTTTTCTTGTAACTGTTTCATCTTCATCATCATCCCATACATGTCGATTGACATTTTTAAAATCCTTCATATATTCTGTGCAAAATCCCATGGCCTCTTGCATTGAATATCCCTCAAACATGCTTCCTTCTAATTTTTCCCTAGTACGATTTTTTTTTCAAAACCTTCATATACCATTCTATAGGGTACATCCATCTCATACTTACTAGGCCACAATGCTCTAGTTCATATTCTAGATGTATCAAAAGATGCATAGAAATGGTAAAGATTATTGGTGGAAATTCTTGTTCTAATAGACAAATGACTTCAACAGCCTCCTCCCTCAAAATATCAAAGTTCAAAGGTTCTAATATATGTAAACTCATTCTCTTTAATATTAGGCCCAACCTTATAACTTCCAATCTTGGCCCCTTTGTCAAACTTGATATATCTACCACAATACTTAAAATATTCTCGATTATGACATGATAGTCATGGGTCTTGAGGCCTTTTAAGCCATTAATGTCAGTTTGGATTCCAATACTAATATTGACATATCTAGTGGGAAAGTGAGTTTGAGACAACAAATGTAAGATTTGTGCATGTTGTTCCTTTGTCTAGACATAAGGAGCACTACGTTTTCTATATTTTCCATCAACATACTTTTCAAGCCAAAGATTTTGATGAATCTTTAGTTGTTGAAAGTCTTCACGTGATGAAATAGTATCAAAAGCACCAAAAAGAGTTTCTATAATAGCACAGGCTATATTTTTCTTAATATGCATAAAGTCAACAATATTCTTAATGGCTATATCCTTAAAGTATGGAAAATTATAGAGTATGCACAATCGGTTTACACCACTTTCATTGCATGGATCATATCTACTACCAACAATCCCACAATTTTCAATAAATGACATTCTTTTTTTTCCATTCTCAATAATGTAGTCACCTGTTATTAGCAATGGTGCTTCAAAATTCTCTTCTTGACCATTGAAATGTGTTTTTTGTCGATGATATGGATGATCCATTTTAAGGTAAGCAAGATGTCCATAATAAATACATTTACAAAAACTTCTTGAGTGCCTCACAAAATCCTTAAAGTTGCAAGTAGGACATCCATGATATCCATGAACACTGAGACTAGACAATGTGTCATATGCAGGAAGATCATGAATCATAAACAATAAGGAGCTCTTAAAGTGAATTTGATTGAATGACCATCCCTTAAAGAATGAATTGCTTCAACTCCTTTCCATAATTTCATTAGCTCATCATATAATGGCTCTAGATAAGCATCAATTATATCTGAAGTCACACTTTTCATTCCTGGTATAATCAATGATAGCATTAAGAAAAATAGTTTAGTTGCTAACCATGGACGCAAGTTATAATTTAGTAAAAACACTGGCCAAGTTGACCATTTAGTACTCTGATATGAGAATGGGTTCACCCCATCTAGATCCAAACCCAACCATATATTATGAGGATCTTGAGAATAATTAGGCCATTTTTTTATCAAATTCCATCCACATTTTAATCAGGCACATGTCGTTGTTTTCCATCAGTGCTCTTATTTTGGGCATGCCATTGCATAATTTCAACAATGTCTCTACGCCTATACATTCGAAGCAATCATGGGATTATTGGAAAGTGGCAAAGAACCTTTCTAGGAACCACAACTGATTTCAACCCTTGTCTATACCTCGCTTCATGACATTTTAGACATTCACTCACTTGCAAGATTATTGTGAAATAATACACAACCATTCACACATGTGTGGATGTTTTCATACAATAAGCCTAGCTTAAAGTTATTTTCATTTTACATTGACTTCATTTTGTTGGCAATGTGGAGTCAGGTAGTAGCAACAAACATAATAATGCCAATAACTGATCTACACTCTCATTTATCCATCCATGCACCACTTGCAAGCTAAGAATTTAAAGGATTTTTTTCAAATGACTTAACTTGCAATTAGCATACATAGGATTTATAGTGCATCCTCCATCAACTTGGCCCAATCATCGTCCAAACCCTCATTCAACATTCTATCAACTTCAAACCCTTCATCTAGTATTCTTGCCTCTTCATCTATGTTTCGTGCCACTTCATCTCTGTTTGTTTCCTCTTCATCTCTCACACTCTACAATTCTATCATATCTTCATAATAATAGTAATCCCAAGGGATTATACCACTATTCCCATATCTTATCATATGTCGATGAATCATTTCTTTCTCTCTCCTTTCCACCAAGATAGTCATTACATGGACATGGATATTTTTCCATGACCCTACCATTGGCTAAACTCTCTCATCATATGCATGGTATTGATCTATAGTCAAATTTCAACGTTGATCCATCTGTAATGTTCTACACAGCAACAAAAATATTTTGGGGAAAAAATCAGAAGACCAAAAGTTAAAGATTTTTTGAAAAAATGTAAAAAAATGTAGAATAAGAGAAAAACTATTTTTTTTTTATTGAAAGGCATTTCCATAGCAATAGAGTTATATAGAGAAAATAAAATAGAGAGTTTAACTAATGAATTGTAAAAAATAGATTTTTTTAGTTTATATTCAAACTGTTGATTACATTGCATTGCACATATTTCAAACTCAAAGTGTTACTTCACATTGCATAACTAATAACTAGGAGTAGTTGCGAATTGCATTTGCTTGTCATGGCATTCCATGAGACCACATTTATTTGAGGCATTTTTTCAAGCATTTTAGTGCCTTGTTACTATGGCTAAAATCCTAAAACAAGTGCATTCAAACAAGCTATGGATGCTTGGAAAAAATCTATCAAAGCATAATAGTAAGCAATAGCATAGACAAGGTAGTGAACTGGTTGAAAAAATGCCTAAAAGAAATGTGGTTTCATGGTGATGAAATTCCATGAAAATCCATAACAATTCTCTTGTCATGGAATTCTTCATGGCATTCCATCACCATGAGACCACATTTCTTTGAGGCCTTTTTTTTCAAAGTTCATTGCCTTGTCTATGCTACCACATTTTTCATACATGTCAACCAAAGAATTTTATCAAATAGTTCACTGCCTTGTTGCTATGGCTAAAAGCCTAAAAAAAGTGATTTCAAACAAGATATGGATGCTTGGAAAAAACCTATCAAAGAATAATAGTAAGTAACAAGCTATCGTCTCATGATTTTTATTTGGCGTAAAAATTAGTGTGATTTTATTTGTATATTTTTGCAAGTTTTAAATGCATTTTTTTTTGGCAATTTTGCTATTTGAAATGGGGAACAATCTATGTGGTCAGTTTTGTGCATTTTTTAATTATAGGATTCTCATTGTTAGTGAAAAATTTATTTTACATTAAGGAATGGAAAATATGCATAGAGCCTTTGAATTATACCTATACTATGCAATGGCATTGAATCATTTAGCAAACCATTTTTTCTTCATAGGGCAACATATTCTTATGGAACAGTTGACCAAGACAACTCTTGTTTCAACTAACCACCCTCTCATGAAATCTCATTCATATTATGATATTGCATGATATTATCATAGTAAATGTGATTATGACACCATTGGCCACTACTACATTGCATCAGTCAAGGAAAGCCAGAGGCCATTGGATTTTGTGGATAGGTTCGATTGAATTTGGGAGATCTTAAGAGTTCCCTCTCAAATTTTGAAAAGGTTCTGGAGGTCCACCCTGAGAACTGTGAGAGCTTAAAAGCTATAGGCCATATATATGATCAATAAGGTAGGTAGAGAAGGCTTTGGAAATTTTAAGAAAGGCAACTCACATAGATCCATGTGATTCCCATGCATTTATCAAGATGGGTGAGTTATTAAAATCAATAGACCCCGGTGCAACCTTAGATTCTCTTAAGATAGAAAAGTCTCTTCTAAAGAAGAGCAGAGAATAAGTACCCATTGAATTGTTAATAACATTGGGGTTCTTCATTTTGAGCATGATGAACTAGAGTTTTCTCAACAAAATTTTATGGAGGCATTAGGAAATGGCATTTGGGTTGAATTCATAAATAAAAGCCCCAGTGCCAATTCTACAATTTTTTCTGTGCACTTTAAGGATATGGAATTCTTCCATCGACTAGAAGAATGTAGTGCTTCACTTGAGATACCATGGCATAAAGTCACAAAACAATTTAATCTTGCTAGGTTGTTTGAATAACTACATGATACTAAAAAAAAAAATCTTTTATACAGGCTAATATTATTCAAGTTTCCTGATTATGTGGATGCATATCTATGTCTTGCAACCATGGATTAGGCTCAGAACAAGATCTAACTAAGCCTAGAATTTATTGGGGATGCACTTAAGGTGGATAAAAACTCATCAAATTCTTTATGTATTCTTGGAAACATGGAACTAAAAATAGATGACTCACTTAAAGAAAAAGAAACAATTAAAGTTGCACAAAGTGAATTAGATGCAAAGAATTCTTATGTTGACATTTCACTTGGAAATTGGAATTATTTTGTAGCTTTTCACAGTGAGAGGAGGGATCCAAAGAATGAGGAAAAACATTTTGAGAAGGCTAGAGAACTATATTGTAAAGTGTTGGCACAAAGACCAAGAAATTTTTATGTTGCAAATGGGGCAGCCATTGTGCTAGCTTAAAGGGAGCAATTTGATATTGCAAAGGAAATTTTTACATAGGTACAAGAAGCTATTGCATGAAACATCTTTGTTCAAATGCCTAATGTGTGGGTAAATCTAGCAAATTTTTACTTTGCACAAGGGAAATTTGTGCTTGTAGTGAAAATGTATCAAAATTGTTTGAGAAAATTCTATTTTGGCACTGACACCCAAATTTTATTATATTTAGGTCAAACACATTATGGAGAAAAATAGTGGCAAGATTGTAAAAGAACATTATTAAGAGCAGTACATTTGGCACCCTCAAATTACATGTTATGCTTTGATGTTGGAGTTACAATGCAGAAGTTTTCAACTTCAACACTTCAAAAGAAAAAATGTACTACTGATGAGGTTCATCAAGTAGTGTTAGAATTAATGAATGCACTCCATGTGTTCAGCCAACTATCAGCTATGGAAAGCCCTCATACACATGGATTTGATGAGAAGAAGATATAGTTTCATGTTGACTACTGTAAACATTTTCTTGATGTTTCCAAAGTTCATAGAGAAGTGATAGCAACCTAGGTGGTGGAGACCCCCAAAACAACACAAAATAACCCAACTCAAATAAGGAAACAACCTTTGCAACACAATTCCCTCAACTTGTTCCAAACACTCACTAATAGGCTTGTAGCCCTCAAAAACCAACTTTTGAAGATATCTTCTAGAGAAGGCTGTATAGACGATTTTCAATCATCAATTAAGACTTACCACAGATCCCAACACAATATCCCAAAAGGTTTCAAATGGGTTCTTTGCAACAAAGTTGAAAACAAATAGATTACCCCTGTTTTAGGCTACTCAATTAGCCCTCTTTTACAAAGTAGGTACCTCCAAATCACTTTTCTTTCACCAAAACTCAATGGAAAATCACTAATTGTGATACAAAACCACAAATTACTCAATCGTTTCTTAGATTCATGACTTCTAAACCATTGATCCACCAAACCCTCTCTTTTCATGCAAAAAAGATAGGGTTTGCTGAAAATATTATCACCCGAGTTTATTAGACCCAAAAAATTCTTCCAACACCTAAAAATTACCCCACACAAACTCAATCTACACCCATTTGGATAGCTCCAACAAAAATTCATCAAAACCCTTCACTAACTCACCATTTTCATATGGAAAAATGCACTATTTAGCCCTAGGGAATCACCCAATCTCAAAAAAATTGTCACATTTTCCTATAGAATCATGAAGAAACCTAAATTATAGTGTGTAGGACCCATTCCATGAGATTCATTAGTTACAAAAAATGGAATGGGTCAATTTGACATTTTAGAAGGCAATCAACCCCAAATTATAGAGTTTACAAGGCTGCTTCAGAAAATTAAAAAGAACCCTCACAAATCCTTATGAAAGGGACCCAAAATTGATTTGAAAGAAAGTTAAAACATAATCCCACCAATTCTATTGAAATTTAGAGCAATTATTTATAGTACGGTTCGTAGATTATGAGAAAAGTTCAGAAACACGGAGAAATTGTAGAGCTAAGCATTGTTATTTCAATGGGAATCACAATACAATCTTCACCAACCAATCTTCAAGCCTTTTGAGGCTTTAAATACATATTATATTCAAGCTCCAACTTCCTAATGCCTATAACTACCTTTCAAATTCCCAAAAAGTTGCATTTTTTGACAATTTCTTGCTTGACAACAATTTTACATTTTTTTTGCAACTTTCCTAATTGACACCTATGACTCAAAACACACCCAATTACATAATAGATGGTCTCAATATACCTTATTTAGTATCAATATACCTCCTCTAATGCTAAAAAGACCCTATCAGCACTACTTGACATATTAACTACATTTGTGTTCTTCATGTGCTTGGGTGCACCTGCACCATACAACTCCATAGAAAAAGAACTCATGTCACATGAGTTAAGTCTTGTACCAATTCTTCCAAGCTTTACATATATGCTCTAGTCTGAAAACACTTTCCATTGGTCCATATACTGTTATCTTCCAATATTCCCTACATCCCTAACCTTGTTTGTACATGAACTTGTCTCCATCTTTGTAATCAAACCTAATGGTGGTCTTTTATCTGCTCGACCAAAACTAGATTGTACTCCTTCACTCATACCTGCAAACAAAAATTTGCTAGTGGTTCTTTGAATTGACTTCCCTTTTAACTCTACTTGATTCTTGTATCCATCATTAGCTCTTTGAACAGCCTATCCACTAATCATGTCATCAGTCACACTATCTTATCAGCATCATGAACTATTGTATTGTTAGATCTACTCCCCATTGTACCTGCATATTCCATACACTTTACAACCTTACCTTCAACCAAATGGCACACCATTTTACCAACCAAGACATTATCACTCCAATTCACTGTCATCTTCTCCTGCAAACCTGATTCAACCTTCTTACCTATTGTCCCAACATTCTCTAACCTTGAACTGACTGTAACACCCATATTTTTACCTTCTTCCACAACCCCTGCAAGTTATTTTTTCTCAAACATGATTACTTTAGCCTTACCTTTGTCATCTTCCACCAAAGGATTCAAAACAAATGTACATCCATCCTTCACTATATTATATGTATTTTCTCTCCCATAATACAATGCACACCTGTCAAACTGCCAGGGCCTACCTAGGAGTAAGTGGCAACAATCCATAGGCAAGATATTGCATACTACCTTATATTTGTAACCTCCATTTTGAAATTCAACAACAACCTATTCATTGACTAAAAGAGATTTCCCATCACTCAACCAAGACAACTTATATGGCAATTCATGAGGAATTTTGTTTTGAAACATGGGTCAATGAGTTTGACTCGAAACTACACGGTTGAATCCTGATAGCAATATCAAAATTTAGTTTGTTAACCATTTCACTTCACACCATATTTTTAGTAGAGCTTGAATCAATAACAATTTTGCATACCTTATTTTTGCACTTACATGTGGTCTTGAAAAGATTATTTCTTTGCAATGGTTTCATCTCCTTGGCCACCTTCAATATAGTCTTCCTCATCATCAAAGCTTCACCTGTTTCAGGTGCAACAAGTAAACATGTAGAATTGGTACTCTCATAGTCCTCCTCTTGAAATATTTGAGCCCTCATTTCAATCCTCTTTTCAACCCCACTAGATGAACTACCAATATTTTCAAGACATTTCCAAGAAGGGTTCCCATATTCATTACAATTGTAACATCTCCCTGCAAAAACATTTGAATTTCTGCCACCATTGAATCTACCTCTAGAACCCCTAAAACAACCTCTTGCATCAACACCTTGTTCCTTACATTTATTTGCTTCTTCTTGTTCCTCATTAGGCTTCCTTGATTTAGGGATTGATCCTCTCCCTCTTGTACTAGTACCTCTACCTCTAACAAATTTCTCTTTCCTTCTTTTGATCTTTTCCTCCACCCTAATTGCCAATTGAAAACACTCTTCAACAGTCTTTAGGTTAGCAACAACCAATTCATCTTGTATATTGAATCTAAGACCACCTAAGTATCTAGCCACTTTTTCAACTTCATCTTCATCCCTTCTTGACCTTATACTTAGTTTGTAAAATTCATCAGTATAGGCCTTAACATCTAAATCCTTTTGCTTCAAACCTTGCAATCTTTTATACAATTGAACTTCTTATTATTTTGGAAGAAAATTACCTTTCAGTTTTTGTACCATGTTGTCCCAAGAAACTATCCTTGACTTGTCTTGCTTTCTCCTTTCTACTTTCTCGTAGTCCCACCATAGAAGAGAATGACCTTTGATTTTAGTCTTTTCCACCTTCACCTTTTGTTCATCTAAAATGTCTTCACTCTCAAAGTGATTGTCCATAGCAGCAATCCAATCAAACAACTCTTCTTCATTTAAATTTACACCATACATAGGAAGATCAACCTTTACCTTCATTGAATCACCTTTTACTACCTCGAGTAGCTTTTCCATCCTCTAATCTTTAGGGTCTAACTCCTCATCCACATCTTCATACTCTTCATCTTCCTCTGTTTCACTCTCATCATTCTCATATCTTCTTTTCTTTGTCTCCAAGGCAGCAAGAATTTACAATATAGCATTGTGTGACTCCAAAAGCTTAGCATGCTTCTCCTTTAACTCTTGAAACTCTCTAGCAGCACCAACACCCTTTGGAGGCATCTTTCCAACTTGTATTTTCACCTTCCAACCTACAAAATCCAACCAAATCACCTACAATAGATCTATTAACTAAGCTCTGATACCGCCTAATAGTAGCCTAGGTGGTGGAGACCCCCAAAACAACACAAAATGACCTGACTCAAACAAGGAAACAACCTTTGCAACACAATTCCCTCAACTTGTTCCAAACACTCACCAATAGGCTTGTAGCCCTCAAAAACAAACTTTTGAAGATATCTTTTAGAGAAGGCCATACAAAGGCCTGAAAAACATCAATTAAGACTTACAATAGATCCCACAACAATATCCCAAAAGGTTTCAAATGGGTTCTTTGCAACAAAGTTGAAAACAAATAGACTACCCTTGTTTTAGGCTACTCAATTAGCCCTCTTTTACAAAGGACGTACCTCTAAATCACTTTTCTTTCACCAAAACTCAATGGAAAGTTACTAATTGTGATAGAAAACCAAAAATTCCTCAATTGTTTCTTAGATTCATGACCTCTAAACCATTGATCCACTAAACCCTCTCTTTTCATGCAAAAAACCTAGGGTTTACTGAAAATCTTATCACCCGGGTTTATCAGACCCAAAAAAATGCTTCCAACACCTTAAAATTACCTTGAAAAAACTCATTCTACACCCACTTGGATAGTTCCAACAATAATTCATCAAAACCCTTCACCAACTCACCATTTTCACAAGGAAAAATGCACTTTTTATCCCTAGGGCATCACCCAATCTCAAACAACTTGTCACCTCTGCCTATAGAATCATGAAGGAACTTAAATTATAGTGTGTAGGACCCATTCCATGAGATACAGTAGTTATAGAAAGTGGAATGGGTCAATTTGACATTTTAGAAGGCAATCAACCCCAAATTACAGAGTTTACCGGGTTGCTTTAGAAAATTGAAAAGAAACCTCACAAATCCTTATGAAAGGGACTCAAACTTGATTCAAAAGAAAGTTAAAACATGCTTCCACCAATTCTAATGAAATTCAAAGCAATTATTTACACTATAGGTCCATACATAATGAGAAAAGTTTAGAAACACAGAGAAATTGTAGAATTATGCGTCATTATTTCAATGGGAATCACAATACAATATTCACCAACCAATCTTCAATCCTTTTTGATACAGAGTGGCAAGGAAGGTAAAATAATAACCACAAATGGAAAAGTCACTCCAACTCAACGATTCTCTCAAATACTCTTATAAGGAGTCATAAACTCCATTATTTGTTAAAGAGATCAACCCCCCACACCTAGGGTTCACCACTCAGACCTCTCACCAAACTTGAAAAAACTTGGAACATGCCTAACTATGCCAATTCAAGGTTCAATGACCTTCTTGCACTTAGGTTTCACCAAACACCCAACACTATGGTGACTTAGACCCCCTTTTCCCTTAAGGCTAGTAGCTCTTGCCCGATAGGACAATCAATACAAAATTCACATGGAGGACTGTTAAGACACCAAACCTATGGATTCTAACACCCAAGATGGACCCCTACAAATTCCTAAAACCTTTCCTCTTGATTGTCAAGGTATAATCCACAATAGCCCTTTCTACCACTGCTCCAATAGGCCTAATTCATAGACCTACACCTAGGTCTTGACTATCTAGGCTCAACCCTTCACCCCAAAGCCAAAAATAAGACTCCTACAGGTTTTCCACACTTGTTTCCATCATACCTAAGTGTCCTTCAAACATATTTTTCAAAATCAAGCAAAAACTCACTTTTTTGCTTGTCAATTAGGCTTGCCACATAGAGATGTCAAGCCAAAAATATTGCACCACTTCCTCCAATGAGCCTACCATTCTCCAGAACATTGAGGACATAGTATTACATGCATAAATCTTCCATCCCACCAAGAATGAGCCAGTCTACCATGTGGGAATGGAAGAAATCCACATATTTCACCCAAAACCCTGATTTTAAGGGTTTTCAGACCACCCAATAGTAAAATTAGGATAAATCCTTTATTTCTCAATTAAATCTCACCACCCCAGATTCAAAATGAAGCTTATTCAATTCCCTATCTAACCATTACATTCTTGGATCATGACACAAAAACATACAAACTGTACCAAGTACGGGATCAACAAATTCTACAAGAAAACACATAAATCAGCAAACTCTTTATTGCAAAATCCTTCCAAACTTCAACAACCACCTTGCCTCAACCAAGAGAGGCATATTTAAGGCCTTCCAACTTCCTCCAATGTCCTACAACTGAAATTTGAATCAGTTGGTTGTTGGAAACACAAAGAGACTCTATTTTTTTACATAAATGCCTAATTAAGGCAATTTAAACAACTTACCTCAATTTGCCTACAAAGATGCCTCCCAAAATATGTAAAAGGAACCCAAGCCCACTCAAATGATCAAGGTGACTCCCCTCAGGTGTCTAGTTACATCAAGGCATCCTTATTTCTTAATTTCCTAAGATGCACTAGACTTACAAAAGGAGGATGGAGATCTTATTGTACAAAGAAGTTGGTCACCAAGATCAAAATTCAAAGAAAAACTTAGAATACCTATTAAAAAGTATTTGAAATGGTCCTTAGGACCTTATTCCATCACAAAACCAAGAAAAAAAACACAACAAAACATTCTAGTCCCATTAGACCCATGGGTGCTCCTGCACCATACTCCCAAGCAAGAAAAAGATCTCAAGTCCTCTTTGAGATAAGGTATTCTACAGTAGTCTCACATTGTTTAATGTCAGTATCAGACATCCAAGTGGCGTCCTCTTTAGGTAGACCTTTCCACTTAACCAAATATTCCTTGTAGACCTTCCTTCTAGTCCTCTTTATCTCCTTGGTGTCTAGGATGCATTCAAGAGTCAAAGGTTGGCTGGGGGGTAGGTCCTTTACCCAATCTTCATCCTCCATTTCTGTTGTACCTTCTTCATCACCTGCATTCATAGGAGCTTTGAAATGATAAAAATTAGAAATATTAAAAATAGGATAGATTGCCACCCCAGGAGGTAGCTCTATTTCATAGGCATTTTGTCCAAACTTGTGGACCACCTTGCAAGGTCCTATCTTCTTCATCATGAGTTTGGTATACTTTCCTTTTGGAAGTATCTCCTTCTTCAAGTGAGCCATCACCAAGTTTCCAACCTTGAATTGGACATCTCTCTTCTTCAAATCTATTTTTTCTTTATACTTCTCCACATTCTTTTGGAGGGTTTCCTTCACTTTCTGATGAATGTCCTTGATTGCAAAAGCAAAATCCTCTCCTTGAGCACTTCTTCTATCAACTCTTTGAAGATCTCTTAGTTCATAGACCCCTCTAGGGTGCATCCCATAGACTACTTCAAAAGGGCTTCTCCCAATGCTCCTATTCATGGAGTCATTATATACAGATTCAGCCTGAGGTAAAATCATATCCCAAGCTTTTCCATGCTCCTTGGTAAGGAATCTCAAGAGGTTTCCCAATGATCTATTCACCACTTCAGTTTTTCCATCCATTTGTGGATGGTATGTTGAACTAAAGGATAGATTTGTGCCAATTTTCTTCCACAAGGTCCTCCAAAAGTGACCAATGAACTTAGAATCCCTGTCAGAAACAATACTTAAAGGGAATCCATGTATCCTAACAACCTCCTTAAAGAAGAGACCTGCTATATGAGATGCATCATTGGTTCATTTACAAGGAAGAAAATGTGCCATCTTACTAAATATATCAACTACCACAAAGACACTATCAAAACCTCTTTGGGTTCTAGGCAACCCCAATAAAAAGTCCATACTTACACACTCCCAAGGCCTATTGGGAATGGGCAGTGGCTAATAGAGTCCTGCATTTGATGAAGTTCCCTTTTCTCTCTAACATATTGTGCATCCTTCCACATACCTTCTCACATGCACTTGAAACTTTGGCCAATAATAAAACCTCCTAACTTGTTCTAAGGTTTTATCAAAGCCAAAATGACCTCCAAGGCCCCCACTATGTTTCTCCTTTATGATGTTCTCCATCATTAAGCATTTAGGCACACACAATTGGATTCATTTGAAGAGAAAACCATTATGCAATAAAAATTCAGAGTATTCACCATGAAAAGAATTCAAATGTTGCTCACAAACATTGTATACCTCCTTGAAATCTGAATCTTCATGATACATATCCTTTAATGCTTCAATACCCATGCTTTGGAGTTGGATCTCTTGCACTACAAGTGCCCTTCTACTAAGAGCATCTACCACCTTATTTTCTTGGCCCTTCTTATGCTTTATTGTGAATGTATATGCTTGCAAAGAATCTACCCACTCCATGTGCCTATGGTTGAGTTTGTCCTATGCATTCAAAAAACTCAAGGCATGATTGTTAGTATAAACAACAAATTCTTTAGGCAACAAGTAGTGCCTCCACTTTTTGAGGGCTTGGACCATAGCATACAGTTCCAAATCATATGAAGAATACTTTCTCTTTGCTGCATTCATCCTTTCACTGAAAAATGCAACCAACCTACCTTCTTGGCTCAAAACAGCCCCTATTGCTTGATTGCTAGCATAACACTCAATGGTTAAAACTTTATCAAAATCGGGGAGCACAAGTATAGGTTTTTGTGCTACTCTCATTTTCAGATATTCAAACCCTTTATCAGCCTCACTGGTCCAAGAAAACTTACCTTTATTACCTCCTTTAATGGTGTCCAAGATTGGTACACAAATTTGGCTAAATTTCTTGATGAACTTTCTATAAAAGCTTGCAAGTCCATGGAAGCTTCTCACATCTCCCATGGATTTTGGTGTTGGCCAAGTAAGAATAGCATCCACCTTTGAAGGATCCATCTTCAAACTTCCCTTGGAGATGACAAACCCAAGGTATACTAGTTCTCCCTTCATGAATTCACACTTTTCCATGTTGATCAACAACTTCTCCTCTTGTAACCTCCTTAGTACCACGTCAAGGTGCTTCAATTGCTCTTCTTTAGACGTGCTAAACACAAGGATGTCATGTAAATAAACAACAAAAATTTTTCCAATGAAAGGTCTCAATACCTCATTCATAAGGTGCATAAAGGTACTAGGGGAATTTGATAACCCAAAGGCCATCACCAACCACTCATAGAGCCCTACATTAGTCTTAAAAGTTGTTTTCCATTCATCCCCTTCTCTGATCCTTATATGATGGTACCCGCTCTTCAAATCAATCTTGGAAAAGTAAGATGCTCCTAATAGACAATCCATTAGGTCCTCCATTCTTGGTATTGGGAGCCTATATCTGATTGTTATCCTATTAATGGCTCTTGAATCAGTGCAAAGCCTCCAATTCCCATCCTTCCTTGGTGCTAGGATAGTAGGAACAACACATGGACTCAAACTCTTCCTCACTAGCCCTTTATCCATCAAATCTTGCACTTGTATTGCAATCTCCTCATTTTGAGCAGGTGTCATCTTGTATGCAGCCTTATTGGGCAATGTAGCCCCTGAAATCAGATCAATATGGTGGCTTATATCCCTAATGGGAGGTAGGGAACTAGGTAACTCATTCACCATTATGTCCTTGTACCTTTCCAACAACATTTGCACCTCCTTTGGTGCATCTTCCTTCTTCTTTGTGGGTAGATCTGCTTCACTCTTTGGCTTCATAATTAGGAAGAATCCTCTTCCTCCTCCTTCCTTCAAGGTCTTCATGAACTCCTTCTCACCCACCATCAAAACACTAGGCCCTTCATGCTTTGTCTTGTCTTCTTCTAGGAAAGATGAGAGGTTGTAAGTCACCCCATCCTTCACAATGGAATATGTGTTCTTCTCCCCATCATGCTTGGCCTTCCTATCAAAATGCCAAGGCCTACCAAACAACAAGTGGCACACATCCATAGGGATGCTGTCACATAGGATCTTTTCCTTGTATGACCCAATGTTGAATTCTACCCATACTTGCTCATCCACCAAGACATGTTGTCCTTTACTAAGCCATGAAACTTTGTATGGATTAGGGTGAGAAATCCTTCTCAAATTCAATTTTTCTACCAACTCAATTGAAGCAAGATTATTAGTTGATCTTGAATCCACTACTATCCTACACACTTTACCTTGTACCTTGCAATTTATTCTGAAAAGTGATTTCCTTTGTGGGGGTTCTTTAGAGATTGGTACCTTGAGCAATGTTCTTCTAATCATCAAGTTCTCTCCAAATTCTGATGTGAGGTTTACTACAGGTGAAGTCACACTTTCTTCATCTTCATGCACCAATTGATTCCTCCTCTCTCCACCATGAGAGCTTGAGCCTTGCTTTTTAGGACATTTGAAGGTTGGATGTACAGGCTAGTTACAAGTGCAACATCTCCTTGAAAACTGATTAGAACCTCTTCCTCCATTGAATCTTTCTCTACCATTGGGTCTCCTACCCTTGAATCCCCCTCTATTGCTTGAGTCTCCACTTGATTCATTGTGGCTAGATTCTTCTTGATGTTTTTGAGACTGATTTTTGCCCCCAAAACTACCTCTACCTCTGAAATTCTTGCCTCTTCCTCTACTTTGTTGCTCTTGTTTCCTCCTTATCTTCTCTTCATCACTATATGAAACTTGTATGCATTCTTCCATGGTCTTGGGAACAGCCAAACTAATCTCATCTTGTAGATTAACCCTTAGGCCATTGATATATTAGGCCACTTTTTCCTTCTCACTTTCTTTGTGATCACATCTCATGCTCAATTTGTAAAATTGCTCAATGTAGGATGAAACATCCATGTCTTTTTGTTTCAGATTCTACCTCTTTCTATACTCCTACACCTCACGATCAGCAGGGCGGAATTTTTCCTTCAACCTATGCACCATCCTATCCCATGAGTTGATCATAGATTTACCCATCTTGATACTTTCTCCTTGGGTGAAGTTCCACCATGTCAAGGTGGATCCCTTCAACTTTGTTTTGGAAAACTTTACTTTCTTATTCTCTGCCATGTCTTTGTATTCAAAATAGTTATTTAGAGCCTCCACCCACTCTAACACTTCATCCACATACATCTTCCCACTATATACTGGAAAATCAATCTTTACCTCAGAGGACTCTCCTCTGGATGCTCGCAAGGCTTTAAGAAGTCTTCTCTCATGAGGGGGTATATCTTCCCCCTGAGGGTTCTCTTCATCTTCCTCACCCTCTAGCTCTTCTTCAGAGGAACTCTCTTCCTCAACTTCCACCACTCTTCTTCTATCCATCACTTTCAAGGCCTCTATCTCTTCTCTCAAGGCCTTCAACTCCCTTGAAAATACCGTTCTAGATTTTGGAGGCATGATGTCTTCCCTTCAACAACTACCTACAATCATAATCAAGCTTTGATACCACTATGATGAAGAGTGGTAGGGAAGGTAAACTCACAAACACAAATGGAAAAGTCACTCCAACTCAACGCTTCTCTCAAATACTCTTATAAGGAGTCATAAACTCCATCATTCCTTTAAGAGATCAACCCCCCACACCTAGGGTTCACCACTCAGACCTATCACCAAAATTTAAAACACATGGAACATGCCTAACTAGGCCAATTCAAGGTTCAAAAACCTTCTTGCAATTAGGTTTCACCAAACACCCAACACTATGGTGACTTAGACCCCTTTTTCCCTTAAGGCTAGTAGCCCTTTCTTGGTAGGACAATCAATACAAAATCCACATGGAGGATTGTTAAGAAACGAATCCTATGGATTCTGACACCCAAGATGGATCCCTACAAATTACCAAAACCTTTCCTCTTGACTGTCAAGGTATAATCCACAATAGCCCTTTCTACCATTGCTCCAAGAGGCCTAATTCACAAATCTACACTTGGGTCTTGACTATCTAGGCTCACCCCTTCACCCCAAAGCCCAAAATCAGACTCCTACATGTTTTCCACACCTTTTTCCATCATACCTAAGTGCCCTTCAAACAAATTTTTCAAAATCAAGCAAAAACTCACTTTTTTGCTTGTCAATTAGGCTTGCCACGTAGAGATGTCAAGCCAAAAATCTTGTACCACTTCCTCCAATGAGCCTATCACTCTCCAAAAAATTGAGGAAATAGTATTACAGGCCTAAATATTCCATCCCGCCAAGAATGAGCCAGTCTACCGCGTGGGAATGGAAGAAATCCACATATTTCACCCAAAACCCTAATTTTAAGGGTTTTCAGACCAGCCAATAGTAAAATTAGGATTACTCCTTTATTTCTCAATGAAATATCACCACTCCATATTCAAAATGAAGCTTATTCAATTACCTATCCAACCATCACACACTTGGAGCATAACACAAAACGTGCATACCGTACCAAGTACGGGATCAAAAAATTCTACAAGAAAACACATAAATCAACAAACTCTTTATTGCGAACTCCTTCCAAACTTCAACAACCGCCTTGCCTCAACCAAGAGAGGCATATTTAAGGCCTTCCAACTTCCTCCAACATTCTACAACTTAAATTTGAATCAGTTGGTTGTTGGAAACACAAAGAGACTCTATTTTGTCACTTAAATGCCTAATTAAGGAAATTTAGACAACTTACCTAAATCCGCCTACAAAGATGCCTCCCAAAATATGTGAAAGGCATCCAACCCCACTCAAATGAGCAAGGTGACTCCCCTTAGGCATCTAGTTACATGAAGGAATCCTTATTTCTTAATTTTCCAAGATGCACTAGACTTACAAAAGGAGGATGGAGACCTTATTGTACAAAGAAGTTGGTCACCAAGACCAAAATTAAACCAAAAACCTAGAAGGCCTATTACAAAGCATTTGATATGGTCCTTAGGACCTTATTCCATTACAAAACCAAGAAACAAAACACAAAAAAACATTCTAGGTCCATTAGACCCATGGGTGCTCCTGCACCACTTTTGAGGCTTTAAATACATATTCTATTCAAGTTCCAACTTCCTAATGCCTATAACTACCTTTCAAATTTCCAAAAAGTTGCATATTTGACAATTTCTTGTGTGACAACTTTTTTACATTTTTTTTGCAACTTTTCCTAATTGATACCTATGACTCAAAACACACCTAATTACATAATATATGGTCTCAATAGACCTTATTTAGTATTAATAGACCTCCTCTAATGCTAAAAACACCCTATCACCACTACTTGACATGTTGACCTACATTTGTATTCTTCATGTGATTCGGTGCACCTACACCAAGAAGCAACAAAATGTGAAGAGCAACATGCTGAATATCCAAGATACTGATAGGGGGGGTGAATCAATATCTTCTTAAACTTATTAAACAAATACCATCCAGTTACTTCAATGCGGGTGATCCCACAATACTAGTTTATAATTTCTGAGAGATCCTAATTTTTGTTGAAATCACATATTTTTAGAAAAAAAAATGATTTAAGACTTGAAAAGTTCCATTTAAAGGATTCAAATTGAAAAGGGTTTGATCAAACCACCTTAGATCAAACCCCCTTGGATAGAACCTCGCTAGTTTTAAACCATACATGTAACGAAGTCTCCTTTACACCTATCAAAATGCTAATTAAAACCACTTTTGGGGGATCAAATGAATTCATTTAAAATTTATTTTTTGTATGTATTCCTTATTATAAGCTTCCCAAAAATTATAATTTTAAATAAATTTAATTTTATTATTATATTTATTTTTTATTTCTTGTGAATGTAGGCTTTTCACATAAAATCAAGCTCTTTTTTCTACACATGTGGAAAAATAGTAGATTATAAAAAAAAAATTGAAAAATACCAGTGCACTAGATATTGAAGTCCTTGATCCAATAAAAGAATAAAATTGAATTTTGATACATACAAAAAAAATTATGTTGTATACAGTCCGCCTATGTTCGAATTATAATTGGTTTGACTTCAAAACTTGATTAAGGAAAAAATATTCAATAAAACACTATGAAACCAAATGAAAGTGCTAGATGTCATAGTTACATATCTAAATTAGAAAAAAATAGAATTTTATCCTTCATGGATAAAAAAATTATGTTGTATACAGTGAGCATCACTTCTTTAAGACGATTTTTATTAAAAAAAACTAGTTTTCGAAGGAGATAGAAAAAGAAGTACAATATGATTCCAAAAAAATTGAAAAAAATATATTTAGAATTTATAGAAAAAATGCCACAAATCACTAGTTTACATCATCTTCAAATTCCTCACGGTTTACTCGCTATAGGTGCCCAAAAGTGAAGACTTAGTTAGAAAAAATCAATTCAGCATCTAGTTTGACAAAAAATTGTAAACCGGTATTGTGGGATCACCCATGCATATAATATTAAAGGTAAGAAAGAGAATTAATAGAACATGAAATCACACAACACATGAACACTAGGATTTTTTATGTGGAAAACCCAAAAATGGGAAAAACCACGGTGAGTGTTAGCTCACAATATAGTATAACTAGTTATAAGATATTACAAAAGGGTGGTTCACTACTAGGACTCACTATCCAAAATGAGGGGCTCACTGCGTATATAAATACAATGAAAAAATGGTTTATAGCCAAAAAATGAACTGATAATGTACACCTAACAAGTGTTGATTCAGTTCCTTTGAAGCTCAGTAAACTGACTTAACACACTTCATCATTTTTTCACTTCTTCACATTCACATCATCATCATCATCATCATCATCATCTTCAATCTCAAAACTATCCAAAATATATAGTTGATACATTTGCAAGCATCAATTAGGTCGGCCTAATTAGATACAATCCGTATTCACCAAAAATGCCAACTGTAGGCTTCAAGCATTCAAAAATATTTCTAAAGACAATTCAAATGATTAAAACACTACATCATGTCAACATGGACCTAAGATAGGTCACACATACATCCAACACAAAAAAATAATTCACCATAACACCATCTATCCATTAGGTCGGCCAAAAATAGACCTAATAGAAAATTATAGCAATAGGGTAATGCCAACTCACTGTACAAGCACCTGAATATGTGAGATTCTGAACATATGTGCTTCCAACATCCATAGACCATTTCCCAAAGCCACAAGCAACAAGAATCAATAACGGATGATTGCAGATGAAAATACCAAAGGATGATAACTACATACTGGTTCAGATACTGGATCAAACTTAACCTTGCAGTTACAACTCATATAACATGGTGACATCAATGCACAAAAATAGAAAAAATGAGATGTTCTTCATTCTTCCAACAATATCCACCTTTGTCATTGATGGCAACATGTGCCTATTGGAAATAAGAAAAACTAAGAGGGGGGGTGAATCAGTGTTGTGCAAAAATTAAATTTATTATTTTGATCTTTAACTCACTCAAGCATTCAACAAAAGAAATATGCATGAACAGAAAGAAAACAATCACAACACCAAGATTTTTATGTGGAAACCCTGTTAGGGGAAAAACCATGGTGGATGGCCAATCCACAATATAATATGAGTATACCAAAAGGAAATATTACAAAATGGGAATGCACTTGCATTCAGGCACACTACCTAGAGCTCACTGCTTAGATTAGATAGGCTCACTACCTTACAATGATTTGGATTAGATCCAAAAGGGTGAACTGATATAATAGCATATACAATGCTTGATTACAGTTCTGATTAAGCTTTGTAGTCAATCTCCTATCCTTCTGACTGATTCAACAATTCTGCTCTGCACAAACTCGCACTGCAAAAACCTTAATGCACAAGTGAAATTGTGCATAATCGCCTAATTTCCCTTTTGATGATCGCAAAACACTTCTACACTTCTTACCCACACACAAAATGATATAACTGATGACATATATATCTGCATCTAGAAATTAAGTCGCTACAAGTCGGCTTCAATAAAAATTGGAAATATTAGCAACTGTCGGCTCAGATCATGAAATTTTTTTGATACACACCCATACAAGTCAGCCATGACATAGCTTGGACCCAAAAAAAGATGCTTGAACATGCCACATTCATTAAGTCGGCCACAATGAGCAAATAAATAGAAAGACATCCTGTCAGATCTCCTAACTCGTACACTGATTAATGCAACATCACAAAACTCAATAATAATATATCATAGATGCTTAAGAAACTATCCCCTGGATCCAAAACTCAAAAAGATGATCCAGTGAAGCATACAAATTGATGTAGTAACCGGATACCCTATTCTTCATGCATTCTATTGGTAATACTCTATTCTCTACTTTATGTGTCAGTATGACCAAATTCTGATTTGTGGACCACAATAATGACTTTAGTTGCCATCAATGACAACACTAGAAGCTATATTCCAACAATTTTCCCCCTTGGAATTTATGGAAACACTTAGTGAAAAATGACTAAGTGTCGAGACTAGTAAGTACACTACCAAAATTCAAAATTTCAAAGCACAATTTCTATTCAAAACACTGCTCCCCCTTAGAATGTCAAGGCATTTTTCACTGCACTCTCTCCCCCTTTGACATCAATTACAAAATTGGGAAATCCAAAATTTCAAAATTGTACAAACATAACCTGTGACTTATAGAAATTTGAAGACATCTTCAAAGTCATTCTTCAACACACTTAAGTTTGTGTTCCAAACTCTTTTGAAACTTTCCAAAATGGTATGTGACCACAAAGTAGATAAGATAGAGTTTATGTAGCTTCAAGATTCACTGGGTCACGAGTGTCCATAACATCTTTGGCCTCTTTTATTGCATTTACCATTAACTCAATCTTCAAACTGATTAGTCCTTTGAGTTCACATGCTCTCCCAACAATCCTCTCATTTTCAAGCTTCAAACTCTTTATTTGGTCAAGCAAAGACATTACCTAACCCTCTTGCTCACCAACATTACCAACTAATGGGTCAAAAGCAACAAAAATAGTGACCAACTGCTTTTCAATATCCTTCACCTTCTTTTCATTTGCTTCAGTGAATTTAGACAAAACTAAACAAGACTTATACACTTTTCCTCCTTTAGACAAAGTATCTTGAACATTTTTCATGCAGGTGGCTAACAGAGTTTTTGTCTTTTGCAATCAATTCTTTCAAACTACCAAGTCTCTTTTCCTTGAACTCCTTATGCACCTTAATCAAGGAAGATTTATCAAAAGATTCAAAGTGAGAACTTATAGAATTTATCATCTTCTTTAGCTCATCGGAAGAGGAACCATACGCATCCATGACATGAGTAGGCATTAATTTTTGCAAAACTCTAAATGCAAAGCTTAGCAATTCACTATCTTCTATGTAAGACTTCAAAATCTTCTCACTGGATTTGGCTTGAGCAATTTATGCGACCTTCATCATCTAAATTATGGACAAAGTGGATAGATTGATTGAGCTTTCATACAATTCAAGATCTAATTCTTCCCGCAACTCCATCAAAGATCTCTTCATTGCCTTAGCAGTGTCTCTTGCCTCTACTCTGATTTCTTGAACTTTTTCTTATTCAACCTTGGGATCTACAAAGACTGTTTCTCGATTTCCTTTAGGCACTTCAACCTCTTCAATATGCACCTTTTTCTCCTTAGCTAACACCACCTTAGGAGCTTCAGTTTCCATAGGTGTCTCTATGTTTTCCACTTTAGGAGGAATCTGAAAATTCTCAACATCAGCATTCACTTCCTCATTTTATGGAACATTTTCAGTATTCACTTCTTCAAAATTTATCTTATTCTTTGACAAAAACTCTTCCAAAATATTCTTGGTTTCACCAACAACAACATTAGTCTCACCAATCATGAGTTTATTCAACCTTGTCTTGCCCTTAAATTCCTTTTTGGCCTTTTCAAGGAGTGAATTCATCTCCTCAATTGACATCTCTAGACATAAATCAACAAGAATTATTTTCCTCATATTCTCTTCTTCTGTTATGGCACTTATGTAAGGAAAATTAGATGCGGAAACAACTCTCCTAACGTCAAAACCTCAAGGAAGAATGGAGAGATACCTTTTAAAATTACAATTACAGTCCAATTAAGATGCACTTTGAAATAAATAGCAGAAACAAAGAATTAGAAAAACACAGATGAACACCATATTTACGTGGGAAAACCCTTACGGGAGAAAAACTCACCACACCAAGAGAAGTCACTTTGTATTACAGTAACAAAAAATTACATATAGAGTTCTGACTTATCTTTCTGATGCTAGATTACAGTAACTTTCACAATGATCAATCTTGTACTGGAACCTTTCAAGTTACAATCTTTACAGAATTGAAATCACTCTGATACAATTCGAATTGTTCACACAACCGTTCTTCGAACTAACTGAACCATCGAGCATCTGCAACTTCAAACTATATTCATGTCATTCCCTATCTGTCGAACTTCCTCACAGAACTGCCTCAACGGACTGTCTTCCAATGGTTCCCATTCGGCTTCTCTGATTGGTCCATGACATGCCACATAGGATGGTCTTCACTCAGTCAAAAAACTTCAGTCTGTGTTGGCATGTCGATGAGACACTAAACGTGTCTCCCCGATGCCACACACAGCTTAGCATTTGATATCGCCAAGAGTTTCATCATCGGCAAGACTCATATCGCTATTCACAAGTCACATTGACCTCAACATTGCTATCAGAAAGACTTACCGCTTGCAAAGAGGTTACACCGAGACTTCTTAAGTTACACCAAAGCATCCAAATAGTCTGTAAGACATACTGCTATTGCCAAGACATCACAACAAATACTTCATGTTAATCCTAGTGCATCCACCAGTCAGTGAGACTCATCGCTTTTTCCAAGACCTTATACCAAGGTCCTAAGTCATATTGAGCCATTAGCATTTCCATTGGCATCCATCTATCACTAAGACATTCAACTATCGCCAAGAGGTTTCACCGAGATCTCTTATGTTACTCTGTAGTCATACTACTATCGGCAAGACCCCACAAGTCGCCAAGACTGCATAACGATCACCTTGAGCTACTCCAATGACTTTAAGTTACATTGAGCACCGAACGGTCGGCAAGACTTACCACTCTTGCTAAGAGTTCTTATCGAGTTCTCTAGTGTTACCCCGATAGAATACTGTCAGTGAGACATTCCTATCGGTAAGAATTCTTACCGAACACCCAAGACTTTCCCCGAAGGCTTTAACATAAAACACTGTTGTTGAAACATCCATATCGCTGAGAGCTCATAGCGAACATCCAAGACTCTCCCTGATATACGATAGAATGGCCTATCAGCCAGAGATCTCCACGGGCGGTGAGAGGTTATACCAAATGAAATGTCACAGCGAAGACTCCTACAAGGTCACAGCGACCTGTACTGTTCAACAAGATTCAAGCTGCTAGTCGGCCAGACACAAAAGATGTCACACCGACTTGGCTCCAATAGAGGTTTCAGCCTGTGAGATTGAGACACATATTTCCAACAATCTCCCACTTGATGAAGATCACACAGGAACCTCCAGAGCACAACAAAACTTACTGAAAATCATGGGCACTGAGGCCTATTGAATTGGAACACCACCTGAACTTGTCTGTGCTCACTGGCTTCATTAATGCATCTGCAACATTCTCCAAAGTATCAACTTTTTCCAAACTAACCTTTCCATCCTCCACCATATCTCATACAAAGTGGTACTATACATCTATATGTTTCGTCCTGGCATGGAAAGTAGGATTCTTTGCCAGACAAATTACACTCTGACTGTCACAAAAAATAATTATTTTCCCTGCATCAAAACCAATGTTAGAACACAAACGTTTTAACCAAATTGCTTCTTTACAAGCATGAGTAGCTGCCATCTATTCAAGTTTTGTAGTGGACAAAGTGACTACAGCCTGCCGCTTACTCATCCAACTCACTGCACCACCATTCAACATGAAAGTATATCCACTGGTGGACCTCCTATTGTCAATGCCCCCTGCCCAATCAGAATCCACATAGCCTCGAATACTAAGAGTCCTCTGTGATTCAACCAAGTTCCCATGGTAACACAAAGCAAAATCTGAAGTGCCCTTCAAATATCTGAAAACTCTTTTCACAACATCCCAATGTGTCCTTCTAGGGTTAGCCATAAACCGACTAAGAACTCCTACTGCTTGGGCAATGTATGGCCTTATCCAGACCATTGCATACATGATATTTCCAACCACACTAGCATAGGGTACATTGGTCATGTCCTCCATCTCAGTAGGATATTTTGGACAGTCTTTAATAGATAGCTTCGTTCCCTACAAGACTAGAACAACTAGTTGCTTGCAATCATTCATGCAAAATCTCTCTAGAACAGTCTTGATATACTTACTCTGACTGAGCCAAAGTTTTCTACTATTCCTGTCCCTAGTTATTTCCATCCCCAGAATATACCTTGCTACACCAAGATCTTTCATTTTGAACTTAGCAGACAACTAAGACTTAAGATCAGAAATCATTAGCTTACTATTGCCTATGAACAACATATTATCATCATAGAGAGCAATAATAAGAACTTGATCACTTTCAGCTTTATAATAAACACAATGATCAGATTTTGATCTCACAAATCCCAAAGACAATACAAAAGTATCAAATTTCTTAGGTTCTCAAGCAACTGTTGTCAGAGAAGTTCACACATATCATAATTTGCACCATTAACTGCCATATCAAAACCAATATAAATAGTTGTAGTAGATACAAAGTTCTCTCTATCAGTGAAGTAAATTTTATGTCCAATCATTATTGCAACATACTTCATAAAAGGATTTGTGATAGGCTTTGTAGTAAGGGCTCTTTTGTCATATGTGGCATCGGTGAGTTCCATCACCACTTCATTCTTCACTGCTTTCAACATAGGTACTAAATTAGTATCACAGAGCCCAATAACAACCTTAATCTCTTCCTTAGTTATCAAATGGGGTCTATCAGTCCACAAGAATTTATCATGCATTCTACTAGAGTTGGTTTTACATACTTGTCATCAACAATGGAGCTGAAATTAGGAAAGTGATTCCATGATCTATCTAATTTCTTCACAACAAGATTCAAATATTTAGGTTTTATTAGGAAACTATCCCCTATGAGCTAATTTTTCCAAATTTTTATTAATTTACTATGATTGAATTCATTAGTTTTTACTCAAATGTACATTCTTCTATCTTCTATTGGCATAACCCCATGAGGAATAGATGAGAAGGCGCCCATAGGGTCGTCTTCAAAAACCTTCATAAAATATTTCCTATATGACGGTCTAGGTATTTCCAACACTTTAAAAACTATAGGGGTTGTCATTTATCCACAAATCAAGCTAAAAAAGTTTCAAAGAAATAATTCACACAAACCCACAATTGCACAAAAGAGTAGAATACCTTTTTCTTTGCGAAGAACCAGAACTAGGGTTTGCATAGCTCAAACTCCAAGTCGCCTCAAGAATGCTCCAAAATTCTCTCCAATTCCTTCAAATGCATAAGTGATTAAAATTCCTTACAAAATCACTTTATAAAATAGTAATCTTCCCTAATTTGCATTAAATGCGGTAGATTTCAATAAGCTACTAAAAATTCTTCTTCATTGCACAGAGAAACCCTAATTTTCTCCACAAATCAACATGCCTGCAAATTTTCTTCCGGTTCCTTTTCCACAACCTCTATCTATCCATTCTCTATAGCATATCCTCATGCCAACATCTAACATGCTATATATCAGGGGATTCAAACAATTTTCTGTTAAAGCTCCCCCTAAGACCCTGCTATTAGGCTTCTCCGGAGGAACCAAGCTTTGATACCAATTGTTGAATATCCAAGATAATGAGAGGGTGGGGGTGAATTATTATCTTCTTAAACTTATTGAACAAATACCATCCAATTACTGTAGTGCATATAACAATAAAGATAAGCAAGAGCATTAACATAACATGAAATCACACAACACATGAACACCAGGATTTTTTATGTGGAAAACCCAAAATGGGAAAAACTATGGTGAGTGTTAGCTCACAATATAATATAATTGGTTATAAGATATTACAAAAGGGTGGCTTACTGATAGGACTCACTATCCAAAATGAGAGGCTCATTGCCCATAAAAATACAATGACAAAATGGCTTATAGCTAGAAAATGAACTGATAATGTACACCTAACAATTGTTGATTCATTTCATTTGAAGCTCAGTAAAATACCTTAACACACTTCATAATTTTTGAATTCTTCACACTCACATCATCATCATCATATTCAATCTCAAAACTATCCAAAATATATATTTGATACATTCACAAGCATCAATTAGGTCGGCCTAATTAGATGCAATCCTTATTCACCAAAATTGCCAACTGTTGGCTTCAAGCATTCAAAAATATTTCCAAAGACAATTCAAAAAATTAGAACACTACATCATGTCATAATGGACCTAAGATAGGTCACACATACATCCACAACACAAAATTAATTCACCATAACACCATCTATCCATTAGGTCAGCCAGAAATAAACCTAATAGCAAAATACAATAACAAGGTAATGCCAACTCGTCGTAAAAGCACCTGAATATGTGAGATTATGAACATACGTGCTTCCAACATCCATATATCATTTCCCAAAGCCACAATCAACAAGAATCAACAACAGAGGATTGCAAACCAAAATACCAGAGGATGATAACTACATATTGGTTTGGATATTGAATCAAACTTAACCTTGCAGTTGCAACTCATATAACATGGTGACATCAATGACACCACAAAAATACCAAAATGAGATGCTCTTCTTCATTCTTCCAACACAGAAAATCCATCAAAATCTAGAAGTAACACACCAAATTTTCTTGCCCGATGAACCAAAACAAAAAGTTGATGAAGAAAAGAGGATTCAGATGGAAAGGAGAAAGCAAGAGGAAGAACTTTGACAGGTGATGCAACAAGAGGAGTAATTTGAATGCATGAAGGAACTATGGAAGAGTAAGCATAAGGAAATGGATGATGACAATGATGAGGTTGGTTAGTCTGAGAAGAAATGAAAGAAGGAAAAGAAGAAAAATAAGAAGGATAAGGACCACAAGGCTTATGATTCTTATATGGAGGAACCTAATGTTGCCATGGAAGATGAGGAAAATTATATGAGTGATAAGTCACAAGATGATGCAAAAAATTCCCAAGGTCTTCTTGCAACTACAAGTCTAGAATACTCTAATGATGGAAATATAAATTCTCTAGTTTCAATAAAATCATGAAGGAGACATGCATACTTTGATTCTGAATATGATGAACCATTGCAGAAACAGAGTCTGAGAGAAGATGATCCATATGATGATGCTGTCTAGGCTTCCTGAGCTTTAACCAAACCTAACCATTGTAGAAATAGATTCCAAGAGAATATGATGCATACAATGGTGATGAATAAGCTACCTCAAAATTTTAGTCAATCAAATATGCTTTGTCCCTTCCAAATCCATTTGACATAGTTAAATGAGATCTTATCAAAAACCTCAAATGAATCATCTGCATGTTATATTTTAATTTTTCCTCTTTCTTTTTTTTATGGGCAACCTATTTTAGTCTTTATTTTAGAAAATTTTCTTTGTCCTTCAATGTATTATGCTTTATCTTTCTACCATATTCTAGATTAAAAGAACCTATAATTGAAAATAGATTAATTCATCTATTTTTATTTTACAGTCCCAAATAGGTGGATTAAATTATTCTGATGTTAAACAAATCTTGTACAATGTAATGTCCCCTTTTCGAAATGAAACCAAGTTGAAACTCAAATGCTCATCATTCATTTTGGGGATTTTTCTCTTGGAAAATAGGAGTATAATAATAACTCAAGAGGATCTTAATGTCATAAAAGGGGCCACTTAAGTGTTATCATAAAATGTAATTATAATAAAGAGGGCCTCAAGTAAATTTAAATTATAAATAAAGGATGTATCTTATAATTGAAATCTATTTTAAATAATTCCTCTTAAATATCAATCAAAGTTCATGAAGGAGATTTTAAGAGTTAGCTCTTTGGAGGAAAACTCTATTTAAGAGAATCCAAACAAGGAGGAGGAGGCATAATGATCAAGCATTTTTTTTTAATTTCTACTCCTTGTTGGAGTTTTGGACTTTGGTTCAATTAACTTGATGATGAAAAATCTCTGGGACTAGAATTGGAGGTTGAAAACCCACAATTCCTTGGAGTGATTTCATATAGGAGTCACCATTGAGCTAAAATCTTCAAATTCCAAATTGATATTAATATTACACTTGTGTTGAATTTGTGTTGTGACTGCTGGAGTGATAGTGCATTCTTTTTGGCTAGAAATATATCAAGTTTGTGGTTACCATCCGCCATATAAGTCACCGCCATTAGAGCATGATAATGGCTTCCTTATGATCACTGGTTGCTATTGATACATTCCATCATAGGTGCAATGTGAAAAATGTTTCATACATCTAGTCACCAGCTTCCACATATATAAATTACATCATTATTTCCAGGGTAGTGTTGCAAGTTGGGGCACTCAGATATATGTTGGATCCATATGGTATGTGCATCTCTTGTACTATTGTTGAAACAATAATTTGAGTTTGGATTATGGTGTGTAGCCCTTTAAAATCATTATCACATCTAGGGATCATTGTGGTGACTTCATATTTGATCCAGGTATCAAGAATATATGATCTATTATTGTTGAGGTTTTAGGACTATTGGGATGAACATAAGTTCATACTGTATGCTTCATAACAACCTTGTTTTACTGTTCCACAGACTAGTTTTCCTATTGATACAAGTATTTGATTTATTGCATTAGTTATTTTCATTTTCAAACTTTATCTAATCTACAAATTGGGTCCATATTTTTGTTTATTTTCACTATACTATATCTATGAAACATCTCAATTTGTGTAATAAAAATTGATAAAAAGGAGGGCATAAAATTGGAAAATACCAAAAAATAAGAAAGTTCTAAAATTGGGGACATTACAATGGTATCAAAGTTGGATCTTGCCGGCCTGTGAGATTTCCTTCTTATACAATTAGGTGATAGAGACAAAAATTATTATCAAAGGTAACTTAGAAAAACTATCCATTTCCTAAGAAACAATTAAAGCTGCAAAAAGTGAATCAAATGTGAAGAATTCTTATGTTGACATTTTAATTGGAAATTGGAATTATTTTGCAGCTTTTCACAATGAGAGGAGGGATCCAAAGAATGAGGAAACACATCTTGAGAAGGATAGAGAACTATATTGTAAATTGTTGGCACAAAGACCAAGAAATGTTTATGCTACAAATGGGGCAGCCATTCTACTAGCTGAAAGGGGTCAAATTGATATTGCAAAGGATTTTTTACACGGGTACAAGAAAATACAATAGGAAACATCTTTGTTTAGATTCTTGATGTGTGGGTAAATATAGAACATGTTTACTTTGCACAAGGATAATTTGAACTTGTAGTGAAAATGTATCAAAATTGTTTGAGGAAATTTTATTTTGGAACTAACACCTAAATTTTATTATATTTAGCTCGAACACATTATGAAGTAGAATAGTGGAAAGATTGTAAAAGAACATTATTAAGAGCAGTAGATTGTAATGAGCATTTTTAATTTGTGTTTAATCTAATGAGGGTTTCAAATTACCTTTCAATTTGCTACAGAGGGTGTCCCCAAATCTAACTTCGCTACAAAGGGCCTCAGCGACTTCAAATTTGTTGCAGCAAACTCTGAATTCCTTGCCCATCTTTGCAGAAGTCACCAGGTCCTCTCCAAATCTTTATCACCCATGCAAGTAGCTGCTATAACTGATCAAAACACCTTAGTGCCAGGATAATCTACAACTAATGAATGAAGTGAGGAATTATGCAATGAACATGAATAAACCCAAATAATGAATCACACCAATACATTGTGTGCAATACATCACACCAAATATTGGCCGAAATGTTTTTTTTTTTAATTTTATATAATTTGTATTTGGTGACTAACTATTTAGTAATTTTTATTTTTGTGACTAAATAATTGTTTAGTCAATGACCAAATTAGTCATTTATTTACTCATTTATAGCTAAGTTGCAAAAAATTAGTAGAATTTAGTCATTTTTAGTTGTTGTGACTAAAATTTTTAGTCACCTAGTCATTTATTTTCCAAATTCTACTAGTGTATATTACAAAGAGGATTGTTGTATTGACATAATTCCTTGAAGATTATTACAAACATTGGATCTCTTTGGGTGTGGATTTTTTTCCCGCAAGGGTTTCTCCACATATATCTTGTGTCACTTGTGTTGATCACTTGTGGTACTATGGATTTTTATTTCGTGGTTGCAAATATCAATCACTTAATCCTTTTTTGGTAATATTGTAAACACAATTAGAGATTTGAAACCACATATTTAAGTTCATATTGCTACAAGTTATACCTTGATTTCCAACAAAAATAAATTCATTGTATACTAAAAAAATCAAATAGATTTTCTTAACACCTCAAGGAATTAGGAAAAATTTCAAGGTAAGACTCAAGTTTTATATTACATAGAAAATATTAAACAACATTGAAACTAAATCATTTGTAGTGTTGTGTATTTATGGTTCATTTAGTTAACATTTATAGGTAATGACGTTGTGCTTCAAACTACTATATTTATCTCTTAATACAACAATGGTGTCCATGAAATTGTTCCTATTAATCATTAGGGAGTGATAATGAATCATGTTGATAATAAATCTAAAGAATGAGGAATATTTCTTAAATAACCAATGTTTTTCTAAAATTAAAAACATATAAAAATCATGTAGGGACTTCTAAATCATAAATTTTGACCTAAGAGTTAGATCAGGCTAAAAATTTACATAGAGAAACATTTCAAAGAGTTGATTATGATGACAGTCAAACCTATTTGGATGGAATAATTCTCAACACTTTTTAATATCATTTTCAGTCATTAAGGCCTCGAATTGAGGTCTTAAGGAATTTTATGCACTTTTCCAAGATGGGAATTTTAATTATTTTCAAAATTATTCTTGTTTTTAGATTAGGGAGTTCATAATTAGACATACTTTTTCTAGCTTTAAATAATTGGTAAAATTCATGCCCATGTGAATAAGCATGAAAACTTACTAAAAATATTAAGCTTGTATTAGGGTGGATTTGATCAGAACTCTTAGAGTTAAAAGGCTTGTTATTTTATTTTTCAAAAGATATAATGGAGAATTGATGAATTTTTTGAGTTTTAATTTTGTATGGATCTACATTTTTTCTTTGAATTATGAGAATTAATTCAATGGTGTGAATTTTGGTTGCATCATTTGGTATGCGAGTAGGAGGATGGATTGGAGAGGAAGAGGAAGAGAAAGTATTGCTTAGATGCTTAGCGATATGAAAGATATATATATATATATATATATATATATATATATATATATATATATATATATATATATATATATTATTGAATCTTGCAAACATCATATCATTTCACAAGATGAGACAAAGGGGAGATAATTCCAATGAAGAAGTAGGACAAGGAGATGTAGATCAACATACTGAACATGAATAGGAAGCACAACTAGATCACCTATCTTTTGAAGAGAGAGTGCTTAGAGAATTAGAAGGAATAAATGAAGGGATTAAAATGAAGTTTTAATAGTATGAAGGAAGTCTTAAAGAAGAGGCATTAATAGATTGGTTGAATAACATGGAAAAATTATTTGAATGGAAGACTATGATCGAAGAAAAGAAAGTGAAATTTGCATGCACCAAATTAAAGGTTCATGCAATGATTTTATTGGATCATCCATAAAAGGAAATATCTAAAAAGTGGAGAAAATTTTGAGAGATAAATTCTTGCCTATGGGCTATGCACAAACCCTTTTTGTAGGTTTTATGGTTTGAAGCAACACTTATCCACTATAGAAAATATACCAATAAATTTTACAAACTATCCAAATTCATGTGGAGCATCAAGAAATTGATGAGAAAATAGTTGTAAGGTATGTAAATAGTTTGAAATTCTCTATCCAAGATGAACTAAGCATATGCATAGGGTTAGTAGTATAGTAGATGCATATTAATTGGATTTAAAAGTAGAAGAAAATTATAGTAATTTTTTTCAAAGGAATAGAGTGAGGAGGGGAATAACATCTCCATTGCGAGGTGGTTTGAATTATGGAAGGGGAGAATCATCTTAAGGAATAGATAAATTATAAGAAAATAGACAAGACTTTCAGAACAAGCAAAGAGAAAGAGGGTTTCAAAGGGGTAAAGGTTACGATGGTGGTAGATGATGGGAAAACCCACAAAAACCTTTCACTTGTTGATGAGGGCCACACCACCTGAAACCCACACAAATCACAACAATAAATCCCAACACAGAAGATGCAAGACATAAAATAACTCACTTTCAAGTATTTTTAGAAAATGAAATTACATATTCAAACTTATAATGCTACAGCCTCATGGGCTTGATTCATTACAACAAAATCAACTCTAAAAAAAAATATTATTCGAAGCCACAATCTGCACTAATGGAGCCACCTTCTACAACCCCCAATTATCCCTTTTTATTTTACCTAATAACCGCCCTAGAATGTTCTAGAAAGTGTAACTTTCCCTTTTTTTTGGCATCAAAAGTCCTACTATTTGATTTCTCACCTAGGAAGAAATTTTAATGTAATTCACTTTTTAGTGGGGCAACTTTGCAAGGCCATAACTTTGATTTGGGTGTCTGATTTGATACTATAACATATTGTTGGAAAGATCTCTAAGAGATCTACATGAAAGATCTCTAAGAGATCTACATTTCCAAATCCATTAGAGATTGGTTCATCCAAGTTTTGAGCTATTTTGAGGCCTCTAAGGTTTTGATATCTGAATTTGAAGCTGCATTGGAGAAATTTTTTAGGACAAAAACTTTAATATCTCCCAAATCGTGCAGGGTATTGAGATGATTCTTTCACGATTGGAAATGTTTTTTTAGTTCTACTCCTTGGGGTAAATTTTTAGGTCCATAGTATTGTGTGGTCTCACAACACACCCCAAGACTAAAAAGACTTGGGGACCCAAGTGAAAAAATATATAACTCCTATGGCAAGAGCTAATAAATTGGAAGATCGTTGGAAGTAAAGAAGAAAGATAAATCTTTGATAAAAAAAAGTACTTCATATGATAAGTGTTTCATGCACCGGGTACTGGGTACCGAAAACACAGAAAAGGTGAAAGGTAATGTGAAGTTCAATTGAAAGAATTTGGTTCAGTAAGATGGAGTATGGTAAGATGGAGTTTCGGTATAACCAAGGTCCGAGAAAGTAAGTGGGTAAAGTTGAATACCAGGTATTGGGTACCAAGTTGCAAAGTCAAATGAAATGTTAAAATCATGAATTTATCTAATGATCCTGGTGATCCGGTATATGTTCAAGGATTTATGATATGTTGTGTTTGAAAGTGAATTTTTTTTACTAGATTTTGTACTAACATTTGGATAATGGTTTTATTTACATGAGATGTTGTAACGTGTTTGTTTAAAAAGGGACTTAATATTTGGAATTTGTGATTGTAGGAGATATTGATTGTGATGCAAAGCTCGAGTATGGATGGTTAGGAAAACTTGAATCATGGATGAAATAAAATTCAGTCTGGTTTGATCACTCTGGGAGGTGATAATGCAGACGGCTTTGAGTCCACTAGAATGTTGGGGATCTTGATATTTCAAATGCGGTGGGAACAAATGATAATATTCGGGAGAGCCCATTCCTGAGAATGACTGAACCGGAGCAAATCGAAGTGTAGGGGGAAAAAATTCCACCCCATCATTCTAAATGTATGTGAAGCTCCTATACACTATCCTGATTCAAGTTATTTTCCTGGCGAGAATGACAAAGATGAAAAATTAGAACCCGAAGAGCTTCAATGAGTAATTGGAGTTGACTTCCATTGATTTCAATTGCAATTCTCATATTGGTCACAATTTTCCATGTGCCTTGATGAGATTGGTCCCTTAGATTTCCTCTCATGTAATTTTTTCATCCTATTTGAGCCTTGTGTTCTATAAAAGGCCAAAGGATGCTTCATTTTCATTTAAGTTTAGAATTTGTGGATGTCGGAGGAACAAAAAATTCTTTTATGTTTTGTTCTCTTTTCCTATTTTCTAAACCATTTCGACGTAAAACTTTGTATGGACATAGACATTAATTAATATCAAAGCTTTATGATAGCTACTTATCTCAGTATCTTTTGTAGCTAGTTTTGTAAGTTCAACCAAACAAGACTGTATGTTTCGCTGTTTAAGGGTGCATATAGAACCTACTTAGTGTCCATAAATGAAACCCTCTCTTTAAAAGCTTGCACTGTTTTATACGTAGCTGTGAAGCAATTTGGTAAAATATAAAGCAGTTTGCTCTATTTTGATTAATTCTTTGGGGCATCCATGGAGAATAACCGGGAGAAACTTTTATTTTTTAGTATTTTTATACTTTGTTTTAGAATAGATGTTTAATATTTTTTGAAAATGTTCCAAAAAAACATAAGTGAATGGAAATAGTTTTGTTGAAAATATTTTATTTTCCATGAAATTGTTGAATGCTTAATGGTAAATCTACTTAAGTGATAGCAAAGAATTGGTGATATTCCATGAAATCTTATGTTAAATCTTTTGGTTTCATGATGTTCAAGTTTATCATTTCAATTAGAAATTCTTATTTAAAATGTTCAAAGAAATAATAGAGATATGCATATATATGTATTAAAAGGTCCCTTTGAGATTAATAGCAAATGTCACATCATTACCCGAGAGCGACCCTAGTGTAACCATGACTTGGTTATTGAAGACTTGGGATTGAAGTGAAGTCAATCTTTGCTCTGTGAATGAAGAATTTCCCCTTAGGTTGTCTTTGTTCCATATCTTTCAAGAAGGATAGGCTCTTCATGGTCTTGTCTATGGAGATTTTATTCGATCTATTTACTACAAGTAAAACTGTTGTCAATAGGAACTGGCGCTAGAAGGAGAGCCATGAGTACCAAATGCACATATATCTTTCTCTCTTTTTTTTTTTGATATTTTTAGGATTTATCCTTTGGAAGTGGAATCGTGCTTTGAAATGTTATTCTTAAATTTGGCAAGAAGCTTGTAAATGAGGAATTGAATGCAAGTTGGTTTTTCATTATGGAAATTGGAAAACTTTGTAAAATCTTTAATTAGAAACTGCATCCTTTGAGTTTGTTTACTTTTGGTAGAGTCACCGAGTGTAGAATTCATGATACAACTAATCACGGTGAACTTGAGTGTGAATTTTTTTTAACTGGGCTAAGTTTAGCCATAAGTGGAGCAATTTCGTTAACGGAAGAAGTTTTAACTACTAAAATAAAATATTGTTAACAAGAGAAACATTCTACCCTAGTGGAGTTGGAAATATTAAAAAATTAACCAATAAACCGAAACAGTTAGGAAATTGTGATTATTTTAAATAAAATCCTAATGTCTTGCAAGGGAATAGGCGAGAATGTTGAGATTCAAAGATATTTCATAATAAATGAGAAAAAGATATGGGTGAATCATCATTCCCTATATACATGGAAAACACAGATAACGAGATGGAGTGGGAAAATCGAGTGGGAAAAGCATGTATTATGATTCAAGCTGGGAATTCATTAGCTATAAAAAGACATTTTCTTGATTTTATACAAGATACAAAATATCAAGTTTTTACTTTTTCTCTTTCTAATGATAATATAAATAGTGATATATCTTGGTCTAACAAAATGCAAAGTGAAGACAAGGCCGAGGATATGAAGATTTTCAGAAAAGAAGGAAAAAGAGAAATGAGCTTAGTCGTTCATGGAAATGGACCAGGGCTGGGAGTAGGTATAGTATTGTCGCACCAGATGAAATGTGTGCAATCGGTCTCTAATGAGATTGTTTTCATACATTTAAGCCATATTTTGGGTAAGTACACCTTTGAATTTATGATGTTTAAATGCAGAAAATTTAAAATATTCCATTATTATAGTAGAATATTGAAAATGTTGATAAGAGGATTTAAAGACAAATCTACTGTAATTTGTACTAAAACTGTAGAGGAAATAGCCGTAGAAATTGAAATAAATTTCTTAGTTAGAGTTAATCTTTTGTGATATTAGAGTTAGGGTAGTTAGGGCTAGCTTAGTTTAGTTTTTTTTTTTAGGGTTTTCCTTTGTGTTTTCCTTTTTGTTGTTCTTTTCTTGCTTCATTTTGTTTTGTTCTTCTTTTTGCTTGGCTTCTGCATTAGCAAATTCTACTTAAATTTATCTTAAACATGAGAGTGAAATTTAAACATTTTGCAAAAATGGATTGAAAATGTGACAATAAAGCCATACACATAGTAAAATGTGCTTTTAAGAAAGATACCAAAAGATATATACATCAGATATCAAAATCCTCGTCAAAAAATTAAAAAAGGATTCAAAAAGAAAGGTGAGAAAAGTTGCAGACAATAGTAGCCATTTAGTCGATCTGGGACGCCTCTTCTATCAAGGCCAAATACCCTTTGTAGGTGAGTTCTCAGTGAGTTTCAAAGTCTTTGATATGGAGATCAGTAAGAAAAGGCCGAAGTGGAACCACTTCCCCGTGTTCCAGGAACTGAGGAATATCATCTATGGAGGGAATCCCAATGGTCGAATGTGCAACAGCTAAAATGGTATCCAAATTCTCCAAGAATTTAGGCTTCACTATTAAGTTGGCAGCAACACAAACATCTTCAGCAGGTAACCCAATGTCCAAAAGTGGTGCTACAAAGTGAGAAGCTATATCAAAGTAAAAATGAAAGTAGCAACTAAACACAACATATCTTTCCCCAAGGACTAAGCATACATTTGGCACAGTGAAATTGGAAGTCCTAACAATAAAGACCTTTCCAAGCCTTTGTGGTGTGATGCTCCCCAAGAAAACGTTCTGTCTATGAGAACAACCTAAGAAAGTAGGAGTATCCATGGCTAAGAAGCAAATGTAAAAACACAGAACAGAGCATAATTACAAAAAATATAATAAAAAAGATAAATAAAAGAGAAGTGTGGAGAATTCGAGAAGAAATGCATGAATTTATAGAAATCCGTAAACAGAGTGGCGGTACATAGTTTCCTTGAGTGATTATTTTTTTTGGAAATCGTATGTGAGGTGGCAGCTGAATAATAATCTTTAGAAATAAAGGTTAAATCAAATAAATTCTTTGCACATATTTGGTGAAATTGCTTCAAATTTAAGTAGTACATAGATTGTGAATCAAGCAAGTTGGAGATTTTGAAATTAATATTGGTCATTTCTAATTGTTTAAAAATTCGTAATAATTATGGAGGTGTTATGTGTGCGGGTTATACAAGAGAATGAAGCCGACAATATGTTACACATCATCACTTGAAGAAATTAAAGAGAAAATATGTGTTGAGCAAGGCATGTGAATTTAATGCAAAATAATGTGATTGTGTTTCAAGGTAATTGTGGCATTTTGATCCATTAATGAAGTGCAGTGCCATCAAGTTGAGATAGTTAGTAGAAGTTTTAAAAGTTGCCATAAAATTTAATCGAATGGGTGGTAACTAATGTTTCTAAATTTATATTTAAATTTGGTGATTAAGTTGTCTATTGCTAAATTTTAATTTATGCATATTTTTTAACATATAGCAGGCTATAGTTAGTTAGGATTTGGCATAACTAGTGAAATTTAGCTGGAAACACACACTTACAGGGAATCATTAAATTATTTTTTGGGAAATAGTGAATTGATGAAGGGATTTACATTGAATGAAAAACAAAAAAGTAACCTTCACTACCACTATAATTGTCAACCTAATAGCGGTGCTTCAATGCTTGCAAGTTGATAAATGAGCTATTATTGCAATATCAAAAGTGAAAAATGAGCTATCATTGCTATATTCTAAAAAAGAAAAGAAAAGTGATATCAACTCTTTAGGCTATCCAAATAACTCTATCGGGGCTATGGATGTTTGACTAGCAGTAGAGCTATGTTTGGAGGAATTATGGAGATAACCTTATTGGGGCTATGGACGCTTGAATGACATCAAGTCTCTATCCCTAGTTGGCTTTGGAGGATTACTATATTATGTAGTTCAATGTTAATGAACTAATTCTATTTACTAAGTTCCAAAAACTAGAATTAATCAAGAGCACACACGGTTGTTTCTAGTGGAGTTTTACTTTTTATGCCAGAATCTAAGTAAAGGTATAAAGTTATTGTTTTAAAATATGTATAAGTTTTAATTTACAACTAATGATTTAATTTCAAGTTTAATTTTAAATTTGGTTTTATTGGTTGTAAGTTGTTGTGTGGTCTCACAACATGCCCGAAGACTGAAAATACTTCGGACCCAAGTGAAAAAAAATATAACTCCTATGGCAAGAGCCAATAGATTGGAAGATCACCGGAAGTGAAGAAGAAAGAGAAATCTTTGATAAAAGAAAGTACTTCGTATGATAAGTGTTTCATGCATTGGGTACTGGGTACCAAAAACATAGAAAAGGCAAAAGGTAATGTGAAGTTCAAGCAAAAGACTTTGGTCCGACAAGATGGAGTCCAGTAAGATGGAGTTCTAGTATAACTGAGGTCTGGGAAAGTAAGTGGGTAAAGTTGAATACCGAGTACCAGGTTACAAAGTGAAATGAAATGTTAAAATCTTGAATTTATCTAATGATCTCGGTGATCCGATATATGTTCAAGGATTTATGATATGTTGTTTTTGGAAAGTGAATTTTTTTTACTAGATTTTGTACTAACATTTGAATAATGGTTTTATTTACATGAGATTTTGTAACATGTTTGTTTAAAAAGGGATTTAGTATTTGGAATTTGTGATTGTAGGCGATATCGATTATGATGCAAAGCTTGAGTATGGACGGTCAAGAAAAAATGAATCATGGATGGAATAAAATTCAGTCCGGTTTGATCACTCTGGGAGGTGATAATGCAGATGGATTTGAGTCCATCAGAATGTTGGGGATCTTAGTATTTCACATGTGGTGGGAAAAAATGCTAATATTCAGGATAGCCCATTCCTGAGAGTGACAAAACCGGAGCCAATCAAAGTGTAGGGGGCAAAAATTCCACCCCATCATTTTGAATGTATGGGAAGCTCATACACACTATCTTGATTCAAGTTATTTTCCTGGTGAGAATAACAAAGATGAAAAATTAGAACCCAAAGAGCTTCAATGAGCAATTGGAGTTGAATTCCATTGACTTCAATTGTAATTCTCCTATTGGTCACAATTTTCCACGTGCCTTGATGAGATTGGTCCCTTAGATTTCCTCTCATGTAATTTTCTTATCCTATCTGAGCCTTGTGTTCTATAAAAGGACAAAGGATGCTTCATTTTCATTTAAGTTTAGAATTTGTGGATGTCAGAGGAGAAAAAACTTATTTTAAGTTTTATTCCTTTTTCCTATTTTTTGAACCATTCCAAGTAAAAACTTTGTATGCATGTAGACATTAATTAATATTAGAGCTTTATGATAGCTACCTATCTTAGTATCTTTTGTAGTTGGTTTTGTAAGTTCAACGAACAAGAGTATGTTCATCGTTTAAGGGTGCATACATAACCTACTTGTGTGTCATAAACGAAACCCTTCTTTAAAAGCTTGCACCATTTTATATGTAGTTGTGAAGCAATCTGGTGAAATATAAAGTGGTTTGCTCTATTTTGATTAATTCTTTGGGGCATCCATGGAGAATAACCAAGAGAAACTTTTATTTTTTAGTATTTTTATACTTGTTTTAGAATAGATGTTTAATATTTTTTGAAAATGTTCCAAAAAAATATAAGTGAATGGAAATAATTTTGTTGAAAATATTTTATTTTCCATGAAATTGTTGAATGCTTAATGCTAAATCTACTTAAGTGATAGCAAAGTGATATTCCATGAAATCTTATGTTAAATCTTTTGGTTTCATGACGTCCAAGTTTATCATTTCAATTAGAAACTGATTTAAAATTTTCAAAGAAATAATAGAGATATGTGTATATATGTATTAAAAGGTCCCTTTGAGATTAACAACAAATTTCACATCATTACCCAAGGCGACCCTAGTGCAACCATGACTTGGTTATCAAAGACTTGCGATTGAACGAAAGTCAATCTTTACTTTGTGAATTTAGAATTTCCCCTTAGGTTGTCTTTGTTCCATATCTTTCAAGAAGGATAGGCTCTTCATGGTCTTGTCTATGGAGATTTTATTCGATTTGTTTACTGCGAGTAAAACCGTCATCAACACATACAAGCCCATTTAGGCCAACTTACTAAAAATAGTAAGTGAATGTTTTTAACCTTTTCTGAATTTTGACTCTATTGCACCCCTTAAGTGCCATAATGGGACTCAAAATAGCTAAAGAAAATAAGGAAATTTTTTTTTTTGGGTGATGCAATATTTCCCTACACCACTAGATGCTCCTACATTAGACACCCAAGGTAATTTGAAAAGTGGCCCTATCACTTCTCAGGAGTTAGAGGGAAACCAAGACGGTTAACCTCGGCCTTAGAAAATCACAATCACCAATAGGCCTTCTTCTCCATTTCATCAAGTACTCTTTATATTGCTTGTTTCTTGTGCTTCTACCCACATGACTATCCAATAGTTCTTCTATCTCCTCCTTTTTTGAAGTAGGTGCTAGAATATTCCACTGTGCTTCTATTGTTTCTTCACCAATTCCCCCTTCATGATATTTTGTTAAATATGAAATGTTAAACATAGGTGAAATATGAATTTTATTAGGCAACTCTACCTCATATGCATTTCCAAAATTATACTTCTTAAGGATCTTGCATGGTCCAAACTTCTTCATCTTTAACATGTATGTACCAAATGGAAACCTCTCCTTTCACAAATGAACCATGACTTCATCTCCTACTTGGAACTCCTTATACCTCCTTTTCTGATCTGCCTTAACCTTATATTTTGAGTTCATCTTATCGATATGTTTCTTCACCTCTTTGTGCACATTCTTTAGGTGCTCAGCAAAATTCTCATCCTTAGCACTACTCTTCTCCCCCTTATCCATATTTCTCATCTCAGAAGCATTTCTTGGAATACTCCTATACACAATTTGGAATGGTGATTTACCAATGCTCCTATTGAGAAAATTGTTCTAAGCAAATTATGCATGTGTTATAATAAAATCCCATCCCTTGGGCTTATCTCCTACTAAGCATCTTAGCAGGTTACCAAAACTCCTAATCACCACCTCTGTTTGTCCATTAGTTTGTGGATGGTGTATAGAACTAAACTTTAAATCAGTATTCAACTTCTTCCATAATGTCCTCCAGAATAACCAACAAATTTGGTATCTTTGTCTGAAACTATACTCTTTGGTAGACCATGTAGTCTCACCACCTCTTTGAAAAACAACTCTGTAACATGAACATCACTAATCTTATGACATGGAATGAAATGTGCCATATTTTAAAATCTATCCACCAGTACAAATATGGAATCATGCCCTCTTTATGTCCTTGGCAAGCCAAGAAAACAATCCATGTTGATGTCCTCACATGGCCTCTCATGTACATGTAATGGCTAATACAATCCAGTATTCTAAATTTTTCCTTTCTCAATTTGACATACTCTACAACTTTGCACAAACTTCTTCACATCTTGTTGTAACTATGGCCAATAATAATTATCACTAACAAGAGAAATGGTCTTATCTCGACCAAAATGTCAAGCCAATCCTCCACTATGCTTCTCCTTTATTAGATTCTCTCTCATAGAACTCCTTGGAATGCATAATTGGCTTCCTCTAAACAACATCCCATCTTGGATTAAGAAATCCAACCATCATATCCTATCCAATGTAACAAGTTCCAAACAAGCCTTCCAATCTTCTATAATTGTTGGATCTTCAAGATACAAACTTTTGATTTCATTGAACCCAACAACCTCTATATTCATCTCTATCAATAAATTTTTCCTTCTACTTAAGGAATCTACAACTTTGTTTGACCTTCCACTCCTGTGCTTAAAAAAAAGTATAGCTCTATAAAAACCCAACCCATTTTAAGTGCCTTTGATTTAACTTTCCTTGAATATTGAGATATTGCAAAGCCTACTGATCAGTATATTAAACAAATTCGTTTGGCAACAAATAGTGTCTCCATTTCTTCAAATCTTCAACTATAGCATATGATGAGGTAAAAATAACCTCATCAATATAATGAACTAAATACTTAACCTCACATCTTCCAGCCATCCTTACCCTTCCAATTAATTGTCTTTAGGATAAATAATTGCTCTTTTTTTGTGAAAAGGCATACAATCTTTATTTCTTGAAATTAGTTGAAATAAGCTAACCTATGCTGACTTAATGGTTTAGTTTTTGAGCATTGCATAGTTCAATTACCACAATCAGTTATCATGCCATTCAAAGAGACTCAACATAGAATTCAACACCATTGAAGACAAGTGTTGAAGAATGGGTGCCAAAACTTTAGGAGAATGCACGATGGACCGAGTTTTTGTAGTTTTTGTTATTTTCAGTTTGAATACTATATGGCTCGTTTCGAGCCCTTTAATTTTTTATGTCATGGGATTTAAAGTACGTTAGTTTTTTGAAAACCAGTTAAAGACTTTACCAATTGAAATATAGGATTTTGTTAGCTATTCTTATATAAATATGTAACTATTGAAAGCAATGATATACAGAAAAATATCGTTATGTTGTCACTATGTTTTCTGAGTTACACTTATGAATAAAATGATTTTTTCCCATCACCTTTTGAGTTACTGAGTAATGTGAATGGAGTTATTCTAAATGAAGTAATTTTAGAGTTATCAATGCATGTGATCTGAGTTAGGCATAGGAGCACACGAGCGCTGGCCACTCGAGGGACTATAGATTAGATAGATAAGTATTCTACTTTTAATTTTGTTACTTTCATTTAGTAAATGATAATTGGAGTTGAAGTTTCTTTTCATGTGTGTAGTTCTGTCAAGATTAATCCTATAGGCTGTAGTTGAGTTTGTAATCTTTAAATTCTACTATCTAAAGTTTTAGAGCACCTCCTTTCAATTGTTAGTTTCATATTGTTAAATCATTTTTTGTTAATTGTTAAGATTGTTATCTTTTGTTAGATCAATGTTTCATAGTTTCATTACAAGCTTTTCTTCTTCAACAATTTACACATTTCTTAGTTTAATCATTTCCATGCTTTCTAGTTTAATCATTATTCTTTTTAGGTTCATAATTTTCTGCTTTCTAGTATAGTTATTTCAAGCTTTCTATATAAATGATTTCCTGCTTTCTAAGTTTAGTGGCTTCTTAGTTTAGAGTTTCATTTCAGTCATTCCAACATTTAGAAAACCCAAGAGAGATAGTCAAGATTTCTTCTATTGCATATAGCCTTCGAACACTACCCAGTCAATGTATTAATGTATTTAACAACTAAAGTGTTAGGACCTAATGAAATCTTATCACTTTTTAGCATTGTTGTTGGGGAGTCTTCTTTTTCTAGTGTTAGGAGATACCTTGAATACCTCTTTTAGGAACAAAAACAGTCCTTTGGCTTCTTTTTTTGCATGGTCATGAAATGAAGCCCCCACAGAAGATTCATACCAAAAACTCCCCAATCGACGTACCAACCACAAGTAGGGAGGAAGGAAACTCAGATCAAGAACTTATAGAGGAATTGATCGAGCAGGGTCAACCTGAGCCCTTCCCACATAGCCCAAAAAGATAACACATACTTGTAGAGGAATGTATTCCTTTTTGTTCGTTGACAGATTTATCCTTCATAAATAAATATAGAAAATGACTCAGAATTCCCAAGAGGAAGGACAAAGATCACCAACAGTTGAGTCACTAGCAATGATATTTGCAAATGCTCTCTGCTTATTTTACAAGGCGTAGCTACCTTCTAATGATATTCAATGAATGGGAAAACTGAGTATGCTTTTAACCAGAAAGTAGGAAAGGTTCACAAACGTTTACCCATAACCATGAAAGTAAAGGCGATAAGTTAACCTAGAGTCAAAATTAGATGAAAAAACGATACAAATCCCATTTGTTTTTAACCCAAAATAGGAAAAAGGAAAATAAATATTTGCAAAACTTCTTTCAACAAATGAATTATCCCAAATGCAAATTCCCAAGAATAATCACAAAATTAGTTTCATATAACAGATAAATATTAAAGAGATTACAGAGAAACACAATTCAATGGTAATCCAAGATAATATTGATAGAGACAAAGGTTTATAATATTTCTTTATTCTTTAATATTCATGAACAGGTTCAAAGTCACTCCTGTACCATAAAACTATTTTTCAAAACTCTAAAACTTCTTCTTCCTTTCTATTCCCCTCTCTATTTTCCTATATTCCCCCCTCTTTTCTTTACATTTCTTCGGGAGTTTTTATAGGCACACCAAAACTATTACATTATAGGAATAATGGTTTTGAAAATGACAAGAAGACAAAAGATTTCAAAATAGGAAAAGTTCCATAAAAGATGTTATCATTACATGTCGTGAAAATCCATGCACACCGCTAAACCACTGGATGAGCTAGAACCCTAAACAACTCCAACTGCATTTCCATGACCAGATTGTGGAATTCAACACATTCTTCTTCTTCATCCAGGATGAAAACCACCTAATTATACTCAGCATAACTAGTCTTTTCTTTCCAGGCCAATGAACGTAGTTCAAAAATGATGTCGAATTGTTCCTCTTCTAGCGAATTCAAATCGGGTTGTATAATAGGAACCAGTTCATCTTCCCATTCTACAACTTCACCAGGAAGTACCATCTTGAGGAAATTCTAGAACAGAGAATGTTGTGACCTTCTTTTGCATGCAGGCTTGTTTAATTTTGGTAGCAAGAAATTATCATTTATTGGCCAAAAGAAATGTGCCAACCTGTCACAAAATCCGTTTTGACAACTTCCTTATTTAATAGCTGTCCTTTTAGAGGATTTTAAAGATTATGTTAAATTTCAAATTGACATTTCAAAGAATTTGAGAAGACATTCCTTAAAGGTGTCGTGCAACTTATTTAATAAACTGACACCTTAAAAGTCATGAATTCCAACGAAAACACCCGATCACGGAGAAGTAGA
>VDFB02000013.1:138213583-138281621 GCA_007258455.2 Sequoia sempervirens
GGAAGAAACCTCTCTTACCCATTGAATTTGAACTCCAAACCCTCAAGACAACTATGGAGTTGGGTATAGATCTTAAACAAGCCTAGATAGAGAGAGTTTTATAGCTTAGTGAATTGGATGAACTCTGTATGGATGTTGTCCATCAAACTGAGTTGATGCAAAAACAATGCAAGGTTTGGCATGATAAGCATATCAAGGAGAGAGAATTCTATAATGGGGATTGGGCATTATTGTTCGATTCCAAATACAAGGATCACCAAGGAAAACTTAGAATGCATTGGCTCAGACCATATGAAATTTTTGAGGTATTTGCAAATGGTTCGGTTCAGTTGAAACCCATTGATGGTGATACCTGAACTTTCCTAGTTAATGGATGTTGATTACACATCTACCATAAGTCTGTTAATAAAGAGGAATTTACAAAAATGGTAGAAATGTAGGGAGAAATCTAGTGCATTGACTCCACTACGGAAGAGTCAATATAGTTTTTCCCATTAAATAATTTAAAAAAAGAAAAATGAAAGCATGTATATGAATTTATTTCATTTCAGAATGTTTCTTTCAAATTCTTCATCAACTTCATCATTAGATTTGGCTAAATTTTGTTTATATTTTGTAGGACTTCATTTCTTTAGTAAACACAAATTACAGTGCACCTTGCTATGATGCTCTAAAACTTGTTAGCTTGGTTGCTGCTATGCTCTAGAACTTTTACAATTGACTTGTGTTGTTCCTTGTTTTGATCCCGCATTCTAATGCATCATTCAATGATGCTTCGGGAAGTCAAAGATCAAAATTTCACATTCTTCTTCCTTTTTCTGGATGCATCTTCCAACGATGCTCCAAAATTTTAATATTTTTTCCTTTTGGTTGCATCTTCTAGTGATGCTACATAATTGTGTTGTTTCTTCCTTCCGGTGACATCTTTTAGAAATGCTCTAGAACTTGATCAGTTGCTACTTCGGCTGCATCTTTTGACAATGCTCTAGAAATTTTTGGTTGCTACTCCAATTGCATCTTTCGACGATGCTCCAAAAATTTTTGGTTGTTGCTCGGCTGCATCTTTCAACAATGCTCTGGAAATCTTTGGTTGCTACTTTGGCTGCATCTTTTGACAATGCTCTAGAAAATTCAATTTTGTTGTTGCATTCTGACGACAGCTCTCAATGATGTTTTGAGACTTTTTCTTCTTTCACCCCAGCTACATTTTTCGGCAATGCCCCAAATTTTTGTAAACTCTTTCCTTCTTTAGTATTTTGGTTTTTCCAAAGATTTACGCATGCCCATTATTCAAATTTTGTTACCACCTTGAGACCCACTCCTTAATTGTCATTTTTCCATATCATATCAAATCCTTTCATAATAAATGAAATTATTATGATAGCCTTTTTGTCATAATAATCTTTGCCATCATTTAAATTGTCCCATCCATGTCATAATTATCCACCACCACCCTCACCAAATTATGTAACTATCCTATTATGTCAGCAAAAGGTGAGTGATTTTTGATTTAATGACAAGACATAAGGTGCATATGGTTTTATTTGCTTAAAGTTGGTAATTGTTTTGAATAGAGATTAATTAATTGGCATGAACCATTCCCTCTCTCAATTTTGAAAATTGTGCCATTGCGCGATTGCTTGAAGTAGGGCAATAGTTGCACAATTTTCCATGCAAAATTGTCATGATTACTCAATAAGGACTCAAGTAAGGTAGTTAATTCCTCTTCCATTGGTTATATCAAAATTTCTTCCCTCTCCATCTACAATTTAGATGATTGAAACAAGGTGAGCATTACAAAACTTCCACAAAATTTAGCAGAGTAGCAAGGGAAGATAAAATGGGAGGAGCCAAGGAAAAGTCTGAACTAGCCTCAATAGCTCAATTATTGGCATTGAGTAATATTGCAGGTCTATTTTAAAAATTTGGGTGGCTTGAATTTATGAAATTTTTTGAGGGACATACCAAGCAACTGGTAAGAGAATTCATAGAAAACTTTGCAGATGAAAAAAATATGGTGTGTGGCAAGCATTTCTTGGTAAGTCCAAAAATTATTGCTCATCTCTATGGTCTTGAGAATAGAGGCATTGATTTGAATGAAACTACCAACATTACCTATCAAAGAATGGTAGAATTGTTTCATAGGGAGGAGAAGCATCAACCTACAATCACCATAAGCACTAGGGGATAGAACAAAGGTTTTCACAGAATGTCTATCCTAGAATCCTAGAGAACTTTCGTAGCCTAAATAATAAAATATTTTACCTGTGAAATACAAATAACCATGATAGTAGGACCCCATTTCCATCTTCTTATTCATTTGTGCCATGGCACTGAAGATGCTTCTCTTAGAGTTAATTTACCAACATTTTTGTTTCATTCAGTTACCACCATGATGGAAAAATATAAAGTTGGGAAAGGGCCACTCAAACACCATGGTCTTATACAATTGATATGCAAGTACCATTTTCATAAAAAGCCAGAAAAGAAGTGGCAAAAATTTTTGTGAAAATTTGAAAAAGTGGAGTCTAAAAGACCTCTTGAGGAGGGAAATTCATCTAAACAAAGAGACCAATCTTTAGAAGAACTCTCCTTTGAAGCCTTAGGTTCTCCTGAATCCTAACAAACTTCAACGACTCCTAGTGGCAATGCGCCGAAAACTTTGTCAGATGTGTTAGAAACCCTAGGACACTCAGGGGATGTAGAAATTATGCATTCTGGAGAAGGAGAAGAGCCTCCTTGTAAGAGGAAGAGGCAGACTAAAGTCACTTTCCAAACAACCCATCCTCTACAGAGAAGCAATAGGTTGTCTGCTATGTCCAGTGAAACTGTGGCCTATGATATAGGAAGTACCTCTAAAAAGTAAACACCTAGGACTCGAGCAAGAATATTGGAAACTAAAAAGCAACCTAGTGATGAGGAAATAAGTGAAATAGAGAAAAAAGTTGATCAATCTCCCAAGGTTGAAGAGAAGGGAACTCCATCTCCAATGGAACAGGAAGAAGGAAGAGTACAATCGCCACATTTTTTGGATATTGAAGATGAACCTATGGGATGATTCTCCCCTTTTCTTGACAGAGTTGAAAATGTATCTAGTACTGAGAAAAATGTACTTCATGTTGATATGGAAATCCCCAATCCACCTTTTTTTGTTAATGCAAGGGATGTAGAATCTGGTCAGAAAGAAGAAGAATTAGAAAAATTGGAAGCAGAAATTGCTAAGTTAAAATTTTGGTTATAGAGAAATGAAGAACATATCACCTAGCAGCAAGAAGAAATAGAGGCACATGCTGCAATTATAGGTAAAAGGGATCAAGAGATTAAAAAATTGACAATGCAGATGGAGCAAGAAGACAAGGTCATTAAGCAATTGCAATATCAAATACAACAATGGAATCAGGAAAGAAAGAAACATATGGTTGATTTTTTTGAGAAAGACAAGCACATCCAAGGTTTGAAAAATAATTTTATGAAAATGTTTAATGCTTTTGAAGAAGAAAGGAACAAGAAAAGAATTGAACTTAATGCTTCTGTGAGTAGAATTGTGGAGTTAGAATAGGACTTGCAGGAAAGTGACACCAAGCCAATAATGGAATCTAAGGGAACACAAACCGAACCAACTATTTTAGAATGGTTCCAGGTACATATCCCTCCATTATTGATGAAATGGATGGAGAGATGCTACTTCCTAAGGGATGTAGAATTTGAAAATAGTAGGCTGAAAAAGGAGTTAGTATTGTTAAAAGAATCATTTCACAAAGTATATTGAGCTAAACATGATGCTTGATAAATAGGTGAGTTATTGTTGGCTTGTAGAAGACCACCTAGGTTGTATTATATGTTCCTCAATGAACAAATCCTAAGATGGAAGTCACTTAGAATTTGCAATAACCAGCCACATGATCTTGATGATAAAGAATTTATTAAGATATTTGTTGAGTCAACTCCTGATCAACATAATTTATTATGTGAATTATTTGTCCATAAGTTTCTCTTGGAAGAATATACATATTTTTATGTTAACTTCTTTATGGGTGAAGTTCAGTTGAGATCATTCTTGTCCACCATGCGTAATCAGATTCAATGGCAGGATCAGTCAAGGGAGTATTCACATGCAGAGAAAACCGTTGGATTACAAATGAGATACCCCCACAGGAAAAATTTCTATTTCAAGGCACAATTCCTAGGTGTTCAAATTAAAGAAAATGTACAAAGTAGATATAACAATAACCCTTGGCTATACCATAATCATTTTCAAGATCAAGGACCAAATTTCATAGGGAAAGCTTGGTATGCATGTGAAGAAAGGTATACTCCTCTTCCTATGTATCTCAAGAAAAGAGAGGTAATTTCACCTCTTAATATTAGATGGTCCTATAGAAGGGCAATAGCCTTGACCGATATCCTTGAGCAATTAAAGGTTAACTGGATTGGAATGAGGTATAGACCTCATCTACTTCTTTCACCACCCCCTGCAGTAAATATCAACATAGATCAAAGTGATAACAATTTTGAAAGATGGGTACAAAGGGTTACTTTTCATCAAGTATTTCTAAGGGAACTTGAGGATCTGGGTACAAAGGCATATGATTTTTATGATCTCAGTGCTAAATATGAGGATTTGAACAAGAATTGGGGAAATGAAGGGCATGGAGCATAGCAAAGAGTAGGAGGACCTTCTTGAGCTTAGGAAGGGGAGGAAATGATGAGGTAAAAATAACCTCATCAATATAATGAACTAAATACTTAACCTCACATCTTCCAACTATCCTTACCCTGCCAGTTAATTATCTTTAGGATAAGTAATTGCTCTCTTTTTGTGAAAAGGTGTACAATCTTTATTTCTTGAAATTAGTTGAAATAAGTTAACCCACACTGACTTAATGGTTTAGTTTTTTATCATTGCATAGGTCAACTACCACAATCAATTATCATTCCAGTAAAAGAGACTCAGCATAGACTTCAACACCATTGAAGACAAGCATTGAAGAATGGGCATCGAAACTTGAGGAGAATGCATGATGGACCAAGTTTTTGTAGTTTCTGTTATTTTCAGTTTGATGACTTTATGGCTCATTTTGAGTCCTTTAATGTTTGATGTTGTGGGATTTAAAGTCCGTTAGTTTGTTGAAAACTAGTTAAAGACTTTACCAACTGAAATATAGGATTTTGTTAGTTGTTCTTATATAAATATGTAACTATTGAAAGCAATGATATATAGAAGAATATTGTTATGCTGTCACTATGTTTTCTGAGTTACACTCTTATGAATAAAATGTTTTTTTTCCCATCACCTTTGGAGTTACTGAGTAATGTGAATGGAATTATTCTGAATTAATTAATTTTGGATTTATCAGTGTATGTGATCTAATCTAGGCGTAGGAGCACTCGAGAGCTGGCCACTCGAGGGACTCAGAGATTGAGCGCGCCTTTTGCCCCATTCCTGTTCGCCGCCCCATTTCGTGCGCCGAAGCAATCCGTGGAAATCAGTTTTCCAGCTTCCTCGCAATGCGCTGATCATCCCCAGCCGCGCAGTTTTGTTTCGCTCATTCCCAAGCCCGGTACGTCTTCTGAAATGTTCCTTTGGCAAGGAGATTTGAATACATTGTTATTCCATGTTTTAAATTACAGTTTTCTCCTGAAGTGGTCTGAGCCCTATGCTTTAGCTGGCTCCTGTTCTTTGTTTTGTTTTCATGCCTGGCTCAAATGAGCCTCTGTCTTTGGGATAAACTGAGCCTATTTTTGCAAAAAGCTTTATAGTTTAGTTTGGTCTGTTTCCTTTCTCCTAAGCTTTATTTTTAGAAAACTTGGCGAGCTAAGATGGTTGTCTCTCCCGCCTCCCAAGGGCTGGGAGTTGAATGGAGTGGCCAGCCCAGGCCGCGGGAGCAGCCAAGAGCCCAGGTTTGGCTCTGCATTGCCGCGGCCCAGCCACTTTTTTACTCCAGTTCCAGGCAAATGACACCAGCATGAGGGTCTCCGTCTCCCAGACTCCTGATGCCAGGCGCTCCCAGTTTGAAAGGGCATTAAACGGTCGAGCAGCCCATCAGTTGAACTCCCCATGGAGTTTATGTGTGCCGCCCGCCCGTGTCCCTTTGATGTCCTTTTGCAAATGATCTTACCTTTGTAACACTCCTTAGGGTGGGCCATTCAATGATATCTCTCACCTTCTCTGGATCCATTTTAAGACCCTCTTTTGAGACAACAAATCCCAGATACACCAAATCCATCTTCATAAAACTACATTTCTTCAAATTAATCAACAACTTCGCCCCCTTAACTTGTAAAAAACTCTTCGAATATGCATTAGGTGCTCCTTGAATGTATTCTCAAAATCAAATTATCATCCAAATAAAAAATAAAAAATTTTCCTAAAAAAATATTTCAATACCTCATTCATAAGCCACATAAATGTGCTCAGTGAATTGGTTAGCCCAAAAGGAATGAATAACCACTTGTACAAGCCCTCCTTGGTTTTGAAGGCTATCTTTCATTCATCTCCTTCTCTAATCAAAATCTGGTGATATCCACTCTTCAAATCTATCTTTGTGAAGTACTCTGCTCCACTCAAACAATCCATAATGTCATCCATTATTGGTAAGGGAAATCTATACTTGATGGTGATCATGTTGATGGCTCTAGAATCTATACACATCTACCATTCCCCATCCTTTTTGGGTTCTAGTACTATATGTACTATACATGGACTTAAGCTCTCTGTAATAAATCCCTCCCACAACAACTCTTGCACTTTTTTGTTCAACTCTTCACTCTCTATTGGAGTCATACAATAAGCTACCTTATTAGGAAAATTGGCTCAAGGAATCAAGTCCATCTGATGACTAATCTTTCTTACTAGAGGAAAACCTTCAGGTACGTTATCAGAAACAATATCTTGAAACTCATTCAACATATCTGAAACCTCTACAGGTACCTCATTAGTATCTTCTTTATCAACTCTAGGGATCAATGAAAAACACAAATGCTCATGCCCCATACCTTCTAGGAACTTTCTTCCATCAACCAAACAAATTCTTGCATTACTACATACATTTTCTTCTACCTCTTTCAAGGGCTTCAAATTATGAAGAACTCCATCCTTTGTCAAAGAATAGGTGTTGGCATGTCCATCATGTACTGATCACTGATCAAACTATCACGGTTTTCCTAACAACATATGAAAAAAATCAATAGGAATAATATCACACAATACCTCATCATTGGAAATTTCCAATCTTGAACTTTACCAAACATTGTTTATTTACCAAAGCTTTATGGTCCTTCTGCAACCTTCATTCTGGTATGGATTCAAATGCCTTCTTCTCTCCAATTGTAACTTACTAACCATCTCTTCTGAAACAAGGTTATTAGTACTACCTCCATCAATAATAACATTGCAAAATTTACCTTCACACTTAAATTTGATGTGAAAAAAATTATTCCTTTGAGTTGGTTCCTTATCCTCATTCAACAAAGCTCTTCTAGTAAAAAGAACCTCTCCTCTTTCTGCATCCTCAAAATGTGAAGAATCAAAATCTTTATCTACATGTGCAACTTGTGCATTACCCTTAGGCCTTCTATTTGTCCTTCCTTGATGTTGAGGACACTCATAGGCTTTATGTCCTTCTTCTCTGCACTAGAAATAGGTTCCACAAAAGCCTCCTCTTCCTGTTCCTTGTCCAGATCTTCCTCTTCCTCTTTGGTCTTCATTATTCTGATCACGAGGATGGTAGGTGTTATCTCCTTTATGTTCCTGGCTGCTACTCAATCCTTCACCCTTTTGATATTTATTTCGGCCTCCATATGACCGTCCACTAGTCTTTCCACCATGACCCCCACCTCTTTTATTACTTTCAAACCTTCTATTCAAATTTTCTTCTACCTTCAAAGCAAAGTAATATGCATCTTCAATGGGAGACATTCTTACCAGACCTAATTCTTCTTGAATACTCAGCTTCAACCCATTTATGTAATGAGAAACTTTCTCCTTATTGGCCTCAAAATGGCCTATTCTGATCAAGACATGGTAGAATTCTTCTATATACTCCTTGACAAATTTTCCCACTTTTTTCAACCCTTGCATATTTTTCAACAAATCTAGCTCATAATCCATGAGAATGAACTATCCTTTTGATTTATCCACCATACGATCCTATCTTGTTATTTTCTCTTTTCCTCTTCAATTTATTTCTATTTGCACCTCTTTCCACCAAATATTTTCATGACCCTTTAGCTTGGTCTTTACAAATTTGACCCTCTCAGGATCTTCCACCTCCTCATACTCAAATGACACCTCCATATCATTGATCCAATCAATCAACTCTTCTGGGTTAAGATTTCCAGAAAATGTAGAAACATCAATCTTTGGCCTTTTCCCAATCTTAGAGATGGCCTTAAATAATCTGACTTGCTCTGGATCTACTGCATCTTGTTCTTCAAATTGTTCCTCATTTTCAGCTTCATCTTCTCTTTCATCTCCTCTTCTTGGCTCAAATCCTCGATGCAACTCCTCTTGTAGCACTTGAACTTGTCTCTATAAGGCTCTAAAACCCTCTTTCGGTACAACAACATTCCTTCCACCACCATGGTTTCTTCACAAAGGAATTTTGATCACTTTTCTCAAAAACCAACAACCACAAGTCCTGGTGCAAACTGCCTCACGTTCGGTGATCTATCTACACACTTAGGAAAAATTGCTCTAATACCAGTTGATGAGGGCCACACTACCTAAAACTCACAAAAATCACAACAATAGATCCCAACATAGAAGATGCGAGACAAAAAATAACTCACTTTCAAGTATTTTCATAAAATAAAATTATAGATTCAAACTTACAATGCTACAACCTCATGGGCTTGATTCATAACAACAAAATCAACTCTAAAAAAAAAATTATTCAGAGATACAATCTGCACTGATGGAGCCACATTATACAACCCCCACTTATCCCTTTTTATTTTACCCAATAACCACCCTAGAATGTTCTAGAAAGTGTAACTTTCCCTTTTTTTTGGCGCCAAAAGTCTCGCTGTTTGATTTCTTTCCTAGGAAGAAATTTTAATGAAATTCACTTTTTAGTGGGGCAACTTTGTGAGGCCATAACTTTTGATCTAGGTGTTAGATTTTCTATTGTAACATATTTTTGGAAATATTTCAAAGATATCTACAACACCAAACCCATCAAAGATCAGTTCATCCATTTTTCGAGTTGTTTCAAGGCCTCTAAGGTTTTCATATTTGAATCTGAAGCTACACTAGAGAAATTTCTCAGGACAAAAACTTTAATATCTCCCAAACCATGCAAGGTATTGAAATAATTCTTTTGCGACAAAAAATTCCTTTGAGTTCTACTCCTTGGGGTAAATTTTTAGGTCCATACAAGCTTGTTTAGGCTAACTTAGTAAAAATAGTAAGTGACCATTTTTTCCTTTTCCGACTTTTGATTGTCTTACACCCCTTAATTGTCATTGTGGGACTCAAAACAACTAAAGAAAATAAGGAAAAATATTTTTTGGGTGATGCAAGATTTCACTACACCACTGGATGCTCTTGCATCACTTGCTATAGGTGTGGTGAAGAAGGTCACTAGGCATTTGAATGTCCAAACTACCACATACAAGAGAGTAAACAAAGAGAACCCAAATTGAACTTGATTGAAGTTTATGTTAAGGAATAAGGGATAGATCCAAAGGTTCCACTAGATATGGGAGAAATTAACTTCATGAGAATAACAATGGTGAAATTCTAAAGAAAGAGAATGTGGAGAACAATGGTCATGATGATTTTTGGCCTCAAACCAACAATTTTGAACAAGATGTACCTTAGGAGGAGAGATATGCCACATTATTATTGATGAAAATAGTTGTGAAAATATAGTTTCTAAGGAAATGGCAGATAAGCTAAAACTACAATGTGAAAAATATCCCCACCCTTATCGTATTGCATGGTTTAAAAAGGTTAATGAAGTCACTGTTGATAAGAGATGCTTAATTGAGTTTTCCATAAAAAATAATTATAAGGATAAAGTATGGTGTGATGTCATCCCAATGGATGCATGTCACATATTGTTGGGAAGGCCATAAATATATGACAAGAAGGTAATGCATGATGGTGGAAAAAATACATAGTTTTTGGAAGGATGGTTGTAAAGTGATTGTATTACCCCTTAAGGATGGAGGGAAATTTGAAAGTATGTTATCCATAAGAGAGACTATCAAATAAATAAAAGTTATAGGTTGTTGCTATGCACTAGTAGTGCATAGGGAAGGAAGTGACGAAATTCCAATATCAGTAGAAGAAAGAAAAGTATTAGTAGATTATGTTGATGTTGTACTAGATGAAATGTACCAAATGGAATTCCACAAAAGAGAGGTATTCAAGACCACATTGATCTAATCCTAGAAACATCCCAACCAAATTATGAAACTTAGAGGATGAGTCCTACCCAACATGCATAACTAAATAGACAAGTGACAAAGCTTATAAAGATAGGTGTGATGAGGGAAAGCATGAATGAATGTGTTGTACCTATATTATTAACTCCAAAGAAGGATGGAACAAGTGGTTGGACACTTTGGTAAGAAAAATACCATAGTTTTAGGACTTCAATTTTTACTATTTTTTTCAATGATCGAACTTTGAGGATTGGGTATGATAATTGATTTTTCTTTACTAAATAAAGAATACTTATCATGACCGAAACCCGATATCTAAACACTATGGATTCAATAAAATTCTAAGGAATGAGTATTTTTTTGGGGAGGGAAAATATCTATCTCCAAAATCCTACCAAGGGAAAGACTTGGGGCTTGATATGATGACATCAAAAATATCCTTGATTGGCATGCCAAGGAAAAAATTGATTCAAAAAGGAAAAACCACAAAAAATAGAAAGAAAACAAAAGAAAAAAGAAACAAAAGAAAAAGAAAATATGTAAAGAATAAAAGGGAAAACAAGGATTTCAAATCGAATCAAATACACAATGAACATGCCAACAACCAAGATAACCAAAAATTGAAACGATGTTTCAAATATTATGGCCTACTTGGTTATCAACATGACGATGAAGGAAAACATGAGCAAGCACAAACACAAAACAAGGAAGGAAACAAACCAATGCCACAAAACAATGAGCAATTTGAAGAGTTCAGGACAAAGAGGGGTTGTAGAGATTACTAGGGTTCCAAATGGGTTTACAAAGCTCATTCTCAAAATATTATATGGATGAATCAAAACCATTCAATTTACCTCTTAAACTAATTTGACACCTACCATTAATGCTTCATTAAATGCATTGTCATTAGGATTAAATACTCTAATAGGTGTGGCAACCGAGGTGACAAGATGCTGCCATCAGTCTTTCAAAATTGGGGACACTTGAATCAAGTATCTAGACATATGAAAACCCAAAGTGATGAAAAAAATGGAAGCCACGAGAAGAGATCATAGGTCAAGCCTGATAAGGATGTCATGCCAACCTTGAGCATCCTAACACCCCAAAAAGTGACAAAATACCAAAGGGAAAAGGAGAAAGAAGAAGAAAAGGAAAATGAAAGAAGGGGAAAGAGAGGAAAAAAAAGGGAAGAAGGAAAAGAGAAAAATGAGAAGGAAGAAGAAAGGAAAAAAGGGGGGTCCCTATTTTTGTAGAAACAAAGTGGGGCATGAGTGCAATGCACAATAGGTAGAACATTAATTTATTTTATATTTTGAATATTACATCATCACTTTTTTCATTTTCACACCTTTTTCTTTAAACTCATCCCCCCCCCCCTTTTTGTTTGTTCTTCTCCATCCCATTGTTTCCATGTGTTCATTCATTTGTTCTCTCTTTCATTCACATAGCTCCCTTTGTATTTTTCAAACCTTTTCATCTCTCACTACATCCTTTTTTATGATGACTAGTGCACTTTTTATATTATAATATAAAAATATGATATACTTCTTTATATAAAATATGGGTAGAATTGAGTCACACTCATAAAATTCAATTTGAGAACAATGATCAAGAGACATAAGAAAATGATACATTGGCTAATAAAAACATTAGACTAAAACAATATTATTTTCTTAAAGAATGGGTGATCACTTGTCTTCATTATTAGTCTTATTCTTGAGAAGCCAATTGTAGACACCCCAAAATTAACTTCCTATTTTATAATTAATAAAATAAAAATTTAATTAACTATTTTCCCCAATCCGCTTTCTTTCCATTTTCATATAATTAATTAAATAATTTTGTTATTTAATAATTATTTGTTACCCCCTTGGGGCAAGGGGTATAGCTCGATTGGATAAAGCATATTGTTGCAGGAAAGAGGTCATGAGGTCTAATCTCCCCCCGTCCCATTGTACTAGAGGGCATGTCGCACCAGCGTCACCAGTCACATGAAAAAAGCTTACCATGTGCACTATAGTATATAGAAAGGGCTACCCAATTCATGTTGTGTAAGAGGGAATTGGATCAATGGAATACAACAATGAAATCAAATAAATGAAATAAAAACAAAGATTAATCCCAACCTACATCATGAAATGAAACTTCCATAGTTGTGAATTCAAAAAATAAGATTAAAAAATCAATTAAGAAATGTAAATGAAGTCAAAACGAACAACGTTACCATCCCATGTCGGAGTGTATTCGTATTGATAACAAATGTTCAATTTGTTGGATCAATATGAAGTCTCCATTATAAAAAGCTTCAAAAGTAGTAGTAATGGCGATCATGAATACAAGTATTTGCTCAATGTGCTTCAATAGTCAATTTGGCATGACCTCTCCACCAATTTTCTAGATTATTCAATATATTTTGAAAAGGAAGAAGGTTGTTTTATAGACTTTTAGTTTTCAAATGAGCAACTAGGATTCAACAATGAAAGATCAACATTAATGGTTGAGAACCATTGAGAGGAAATAGATTGATCAGTTAACTCCTCTGATTGATCCAATTAAGGGTTTTAATTGAATAACTAGTGGGATTAGATTAAATGATTCATGGGATTGAAGAAGCTAGCTTGAGTGTTTAGTGGCATTGAAGAAATCAAGTTGAGTGTTTAGTTGGATTAGCATAATCGGTGGGATTGGGAAATAGATTGAGAAATCAATGAGCATGATTTATTCAATCAACATATGTGAGGATGTATGAACTAATTTAAAAATTAATTAATTTTTGAGAGGAATGTGCAAGTTTCATTTGACTTTAATAAATAAAGGTATATTTATTTATTGACCATGTTGAGGGATTATGGGGAAATTGAATAATTGATTTAACTATTCAAATTTGGAGAAGAGAAAGTAGCTTAATTAAATTATTAATGATAACTATTTAATTGATTTATAGGAATAAGGTACGTTAGTGACATAACTAAATAATTTGCATTTATTTAGTTAATTTTGTCTCCTAATAGTGCACCCATGCTAAGTTGCATAAATTAGCATATTGGAGAAACATGGGAACTTTTCTAAGGTTGTGGGTCACCTAAAGCAAAAAAGAACCTCTAGAGAAAGGTGGATCTTATGGTACTCACCTAAAAATACTTCTTGCTGGGAAAAGGGTAAGAAAGATTGCATAAATTGAAAAAACTAAACTCTAAGGGTGATGCACCAAAACATTAACTAAACTTGTAAAAATGGCTTGCACACACAAATTTGATCAATAACATAGCGTGACATGCACAACTCAATTCTATATGCTTTTGCATCAATATTGCACGAGGAGGATATAATGGAAAGTCCTAGAAGGAAAGAAACCTTTCACAACTTGAACTATTTGCACTCCAACACAACTCACAACCTGCAAAATACATATACTTTCTGCAAAAGGTGCTACTAATGAGACACAACAACAAGGAATGAGATAATTTCACAAGTAATTGCATCAATCATCCAAATGCACACAATAGAATAGAAAATTAAGAAGGAAAAATTGCTTATCTCTAATTATCTCCAAGATGTTAACTGCTATACATGTCAAAATGAGTTACAAATACTTTATTTTTTTACAAAGGACTTCAAAAGTCACAAAGTAGACAAAAGAGAATGATCAGAACTAACTTCAAAAATTATGTTTGAAATTATTATATGCTTCTCCAATGGATTCCACCAAAATAGGGACCACAAACCCTTTGGTCGTGCATAACCAAGAAGCCTAAAAAATAGCCCCCAAACTCCCTCCAAAATGATTCCAAAGTGAAGAAAAGGTCAAACGTTGACCTTACCCATCATAAAATCCCCTAAAACTGCCCCTAAAATGCTTCAAACCAAGTCAAAACAACCCTTTATTCCCTCCATATGTCAGTCAACCTCCTCCAACTTCCCCCTATATGCTTGCATAACATAAATTTTCAACTATATCCCTTATAAGCTTGTACTAGACACAAATAAACTTCATTTTGCATTTAAATAACAGTAACTAAGTGGTTTATAATGGCACTACTTAAATAAATGTTCCATATTTTATAGCATATGCAAAATAAAAGGCCATGATTCAGCCTATTTCTTTGAAATAACAAAGAAAAAATGATACAAGTTAGGGGACACACCCTAATTGCTAAGCATATAGACATATGATGAAGGCATTAATTTTATTGCAAATATTTGAAAATAAAGGAAAAAATGTCTTTAGGCTTTATCGACATTCATAGGTTTAAGGAAACCCTAATGAACAAAACTTGAGCCCAAAACATTGAATGCCATTTTCATTTTGCATTTTATCTTTCTAGAACTCTTCACTTCTGAAATAGGGTTTACTCTAGAGCTTTTCTTGCATTCTCATGGCGATTATTTGGAGTTTCACTTGCAACTTTACTCGCAAAAAATAAACAACTAAGCTTGGGTAAGCCATTTCTTATAGAACTTGCACCATTTTCTTTCATTATCTGTCAATAAAATGCTCATCTCAAGCTCTATTGTGTAGAAATAATGAACACTCCTTAAAAATATTTGTGTACTCCATATGCTCGATGCTTTTTTGAAGAAGAAATTACATCTTGTTCTCTGTGTTTTTCATATCAATATATTTCGTGAAGGAAAAAACAAAGGTTCCTTTTCTTTGTATTTTCTTGCAAGTTTCTAAAATGTCACTCATTGTTTGTAGATGGTTTTTACTTTACTGCTTCTACTCTTTTTGGGGTTGCATCTTTTGTAGATTCTTGAAGCTCCTTTGTATATATGTGGTCATGACTATGGATATTCCTTCAGGGTTTACTTATATGCAAAAAAAATATCAAGGGTTTTCTTGTATTCACTTCTACCCTAGTCGTGGACCCATTTCTTGTGGTTTTTGGAAAATTATAGAGAGAACCTCCATTCTATGGCTTAGGTAAACCATGGCATGAGTATTTAGCTTTATTTTCTTCATGGCTAAGGGTTTCCTTGTATTCAAGTCATGATATCTTTGCTTCACATTCTGGGCTCATACCTATCTTGGTCGAGCCTCCAATTCATTTTCTAGAAAAAAGAAACAAAAACCATCCTCAATTCACTTTATTTTCTTTGTAACTCAAGAGAATAGTTCCTTTTGATGTCTTTATTAGTTTCATTTTATAAGAATGTATTTGAACCTTGAAACCCAATCACATCATGAGGGTTTTCTTTAACTCTATTCTTTTGGATTCACACTTAGCAAGCATGTACCTATGTTTTCCTTGAAAAAAACTCCATTGAGAACTCAATGGTTTCCCTTATTTTTACTTGAGCTCAACCTCCAGGTTTAAGCATATATATGAGGGTTTTGATCATGTACAGACTGAGGCTTACCTTCACATCCTCATTGTGATTCACTGTCTCCTTACATCATTCATGCTCATCTCTTAAATTATTGGAAAATTAACATCGTCACCTTAAAATGCATCGTAAATGTTTCTCAGTCATGAAAGTGAGCTGGTATACACTTAGGCTTTGCATTGATACTTTACTTCTCATGCTAAACCTTACATCATACCTGTGGTTTTTACATCAAGCTTGTATTGAAGCCCTTGTTTTTGTATATTCCTATCTACTCAATGTCATGAGTGACAAGTGTTTTTTTAGTGTAACCTCAATATGAGACTACCTTTCTCTTTGCTACTCCATCACACATGGTTCTATTCTTTCCTTCTTTAAAAATCACTTCCATCATGTTATCAACAATACTATCCTTTGAATAGTCTTTGTATGACTATTATGCAAGGTGCACTCTATGCCATTATGTGACCGTCTTCGTGATTGAAATCAGTGATTCTTTACTCACTATGGTTCCATTAAGTAGATATTTGTAATTCAGGATAGTGATCCACCAACTCACTCTCATGAGTGATGAGTACTTGCTCAATGCTGACAAATAAGATGAGTTTACATTTTTATCCCTCTTAAAACACAAGAGGGCAGCATGTTGGGCTCAACCTTTGTGGGAACCCATTTTACTCTACATGCTATGATGTCAAATGCAAAATAATCAAGCAATGAAAATTTCACCTATACCTGCATAGTGAACAAACATGTTAGATAAAAAAAAGTGAATCCAAAAGCTTCCAATGATGCTTCAAGATTTGATGATACTCCTCTTCTTTCTAGATATCTATGATATTATAAAAAATATTTCAATGATTTATGAGAATAAACTATATGTTTGTTGATGTATCATATGTAGATAATATGGGTCCTGAGCTCTAACACAACTTTCGTAATCTCTTGAAGGCATTTCAAGTAGTAGTAGTTCAACTTTTGGAGCAACTAAGCAGGAGGAAAGCTGGACAAGGATGCAACAGTTCAACCTAGGGTTCGTCATTTAGGAAATGATGGATCCCTACTCTTTCCATATCCTCTTCCTTTTCATTCATCTTCAAATGTATAGTTTATATCTTATAATATATATATTGAAATATTTATTCCCACGACTTGTGTGGGACACCATACATTTGTAATTATCAATAAAGATAGAATTTATGCAAAAAATTGTGTAATCATTGTCTGTATACATTTGCATAATGGGATGCAATCTATTTGATAATACTTTTGTGCATATGAATATAACTAAAAAAAATTGAGTGTATACCTTCTACCTTTATTTTGCAAACACAATCTCAGCTCTACCTGATTGAGCTAGAAGCTAAAATAGGTAACATTTAATCAGGAGCAAGATTTAAAGATATAATTAAATAAATAGGATTTATTTATTTAATCAAGAAGATGAATCTCAATGAATTAATTAAATAACATAAATTCATTTAATTAATAGTGGAAATATGATTTTAGACAATAATTAAATAATTGAACATTATTTAATCATTAAGAAAAGATGAATATTAGTGTTAAAATTCTAGTTCATATGCTAGGACAATTTTAGGTATCTATATTTTTCCCCTCTTTAATACAATGTGATTTTGAGCGTTGTGTCAAAGAAAATTCAAAAAGTTATGCTTAGGAGTTGCCTCATTATGTCCTAGTGATGGAAAGATAGCATGGTGTCCCCTCGAGAAATTTGGTGAAAATTTTGGATAATAAGCCAAATTTTTTGACTAACTGATGTGATGTGTTTTAAATGTAAGGACTGACAAAAGAAATATTAACTAGAAGAAAATGTTAGTATGATTTATAAGATAGAAGAAATTTGGTGATTGATGACATGCATTCTAGATCACCATTACTACTACCTTTTTGCTTTCATTGGAGGACTAACACTAGTACACAAACATCAATAAATGACTAAATAAACTACTAAAAATTGCATATAAATGACTAATTTTAGTCACGTGACTATTAGTGGTTTATTTGTAGTCATTTATAACACCGCCAAATTTATGACAACTATTTTAGTCATTTATTTAGTCATTGATTTGGTCAATGATTTAGTCATTGATTTAGTCGTTAATTTAGTCATTTATTTAGTCATGGTAGTGATTTGTTTAGTCATATATTTAGTCATTAATTTAGTCATGGTAGTCATTTATTTAGTCATATATTTAGTCATTAATTTAGTCATATATTTAGTCATTAATTTATTCATATATTTAGTCATTAATTTAGTCATATATTTAGTCATATATTTAGTTATTAATTTAGTCATGTATCTAGTCATGTATTTAGTCACTAATTTAGTCATTAATTTAATCATATATTTAGTCATTACAAATCAAATCTAACTTAATTAATCCTCACAAATTTATGCATATAAACTTCAAGTATCATAGATATTCAAATGTTGAAGAAGCACCATGAAATGAAGACTAAAATGCTTGAACAAATATGATTGATTAGAAACAAACACAAATAGATTACAAATCAAGAGGATCCACAACACAGTATTTATGAGTGGAGAAAAAACCACTCTAAAAATTTATTTCACTAAGCCTCATTGGCAAATAAAAATCTCATTGGTTACTTTCAATGTCTCAGTGACACTGTACAACTTACAGACACTATATAAATAGAATACTCCTATTTCCATATACTTATACTATTTTCCCCTTCCTTAACTGCAATCCTTTTGGAAGGGAAGCGACCTCCTATAGGGGCAACCCATTTAATCCCCTTGAAAAATCCACAACTTTCCTGCCGCTATTGATTTTGACTCCTCCAAACTCTTCCTCGCTGGTATTCACCTTTCACTTCTCCAATTTGGAGTTGCAGCCTAAAAATAAGGTTTCAAAATTTGCACATCAAAAACTCAAAAAAATCAAATAATACAGAGGATAAAATTCAAACATTTATTTTCCTTTTCCAACTATGGCACCCTAAACTTAGGTGCTAGATATAGTGAATGTATCAGAATTAGATATAACATCCATCAAAGCATATTTGGAAGTATATTTTTATCAAATATTGTAGTTGCAAGTTCCACTAATTATAATAAAGATAAATAGTTTTACCTTTCTGCATCAACTAATGCAATTCTAATAACTTTTAGAGGATTGACAATGCTAGTCTTTATCATATCAACATACTCACCTGCAAGTTGCAACACAACATTAAACTTATTAATTAGACTTAACATCTAAGAAAGAAAAAAGAAACTTCAAACATTATCAATTTAGTAAAAAGATCATCAATTTCAAAGATCAAAGCATCCAATGCTTCACTCTCTACATCCTCTACTACAATCAAAAGAGGCCTTTCTTTTTGTGATAAATGCAACAATAAATTATATTATTTGTCAAAACTTATCACTATGTACTTATGAACTCAAGATCATTCAAATTGTTAAACTAATCGACATGACTAACTAGTTTCTTTCTATCACATACACTTTGGGTATACAAGATCATTGAGAATCCCAATTATTGAACTATGAAATTCAACAATGCAATGAAATTATATCTTAAGTAAAATTTTAATCAAATCAACATTACTTGTCTCAGCTTATCAATTGATCTCAAATTGTATATACACCTTTGTCATATAGCTTAATTAAATCTACAATAGATATGCACAAAATGAATTTGGTGGAAAGGATTTAAAAACTTTCAAGAAAATACAATTCACAGGTGTAAAGCCAAATTCCACAACCTTTGCCAACATCCTCCCTGCCTGTGCCAAAATGGGGGCTTTGAAACAAGATATAAATATCCATCAATGCATAGACAATACACAGTAGTATCCCTATAATAAATGTGGTCTATGGATTGCAATATTGCAGGATATGCACAAAATGAATTTGTTGAAAAGGCTTTAGAAACTTTCAAGCAAATGCAATTAGTAGGTGTAAAGCCAGATTCCATAACCTTTGCTAGCATACTCTCTACCTGTAATAAAATGGGAGCTTTGGATAGGTTAAGTACATCCATCAAAGCATAATAGAAGGTGGATTTATGTTAGATATTATGGTTGGAAATTCTTTGGTAGATATGCATGCAAAATGTGGAAGCATAGGCAAGGCACATGAATGGTTTGAAAAAATGCCTCAAAAAGATGTCAACTCATGGAATGCAATGATTGCAGGTTTTCCAAAAAAATGTTTGTTGAAAAGGCTTTTGAAACTTTCAAATGAATGCAATTGGTAGGTATAAAGCCAAATTTTTTTTCAGAGTCCTCCCTACTTGTGCCAAAATGGGAGCTTTGGGACGGGCTATGAACAAGCACCAAAGCATAATGGTAGGGGAATTTTTGTCAAATGTTATAGTTGGATATGATCTAGTAGACATACATGCAAGATGTGGAATCGTAGACAAAACACCTGAATTGTTTGACAGAATGCCTCAAAGAGAGGTCATCTCATGGAATGAAATGATTGATTGCAGAATGTGCACAAAATGGATTTTACAAGGAACCTTTCAAAATCTTTGAATTAATGAAGCACTCAGGAACACATCCTAACATTGTAAGCTTTGCTTGGGTTCTAGATGCATGTAGTCTTGTAGGTTTAGTGGATGAGGGTTGCACATACTTCACATGTTAGTAACCCTTATTGCATTACAATTTACATATATAGTTGATCATTAGGTGTGCATGGTTGACCTTCATGCTCGTGTTGGCTATATTGAGGACACCCTAAACATTATTACTAAGATGCTAGTTAAGTTTGTGGTACATGTGGATCATATATGAATATAGGCTGAGTATTTCTAGCAACACTGCTTTTTAAGTTGGATCCTAAAAATGCTACAACTTATGTTGAAGGATATATTTTGCATGCTATAGAAGATATTGGAAAAACAAAACCAATTAATTTGAACATTCTTGCATATTTTATTTCAACACAAAATTAGTTTTATTTCCAAAAAAAAAAACTAGCATGTCATCTATCCCAAGAAATTTCCATGGAACACTATGAAAAAGTGAGCTATTTTATTAAGACCTAGTTGCTTGAATATTTCAAAAACTAACACAAATGAAGCAACTTACTTTACAAAATCTTAAATAAGTTATTACCTCATCATTCCCATTTGGGTGTCTTTGAAACTAATTGACATTCAAACCCTGCAACATCAACAATCATAATCAACAACTCAACCAATCAAAACCAAGCATAAGCTAAGTAAATTAAACTATGACCCTTCAATTCCTTTAATTTTATTTTATAAAATAACTTATTATTTCAAACTGTGTTTTAAGCACCATTTTTTAAATTTCAAAGCATTTCTTTATCATACACCATCATTAACCGGATCCCAATCTATCACTTGATATCCTTCCAACTACCTCAACAAAATTAGCCTCTAATTGCTTCCAACAAGCCACCATAAGCTCGTAATCCTATTTGTTGGATTTCCTAAATTTGTAGATTTTAGTCTATTAATAAAAAGAGTTGAACAACACAAAGACTCCAGCTGCAATCGAAATGAAGATTAATAAATGGTGGGTCCACTAGAACAAAACCATAATAAATTTGACAAAACATATGTTACAATGGGTGTGTATATACATAGGCTATATATACACAAAATTCTATTGGTCCATGAGTTTCCCTTGCAAAGATGATCATCCATAAACTAAGTGTAATTTGCAATGTGATTACTATTTGTGTACTTTTCACTTTCAACGTCCACCATGAAAGTTTTGTTCATGTTTGATAGATATGCTACCCCTCAAAAGCTCTCCTTCCCATAAAGAATAGAAATTATATGTAATTTATTATCTAGTATTTAACTACATGTTAGTTCAAACCCAATTGTGCTCTAACCTTAAAGAGTAATAAATGTGAAGAAGACCAAAAAAATGCCTTGGTTGATTTAACTGTATATTGTTAGATAGTAGAAGAAAATATAGAATCAACATTACAACAGTACAACAGTGATGACCCTTCCTTGGATGCTCAAATAATGTAAAATGACATCAAAACTAAGAAATGCATGAATGTCTTCAGGAAAAGTCATTTTAACCACCAAAGAATCACTTGTGGATGGAAGTAAAGATTTAGACTAGAAACTTTACAATAGTATACTGACATATGCCAAGCCACCAAATGCAACAGATAAAGTTCACCAAGTTGTAATTCATAAATTTGTTACCAACTCCACCCATTAAGAGTAATAAATGCTAAATGGACTGAAACCACAACCGTGTGCCATTCATAAGCATGTAAAAACATAAAAATCTCCAATGGCAAGATTTTTTCCACAATTTATCCATTCGGCGGTCAATTTGCAACCACGAAAAAAATAATAGTAAAGAGATTGATGAAAGATGAAGGAATTAAAAACATACCTGGATGTTATAGTTGGATATGCTCTGGTAGACATATATGCAAGATGTGGAATCGTAGAAAAAACACCTGAATTGTTTGACATAATGCCTCAAAGAGATGTCATCTCATGGAATGAAATGATTGATTGTAGAATGTGCACAAAATGGATTTTGCAAGGAACCTCTCAAAATATTTGAATTAATGAAGCACTCTGGAATACATCCTAACATTGTAAGCTTTGCAGGGGTTCTAGGTGCATGCAGTCATGCATGTTTAGTGGATGAGGGTTGCACATACTTCACATGTCAGTAACCCTTATTGCATTACAATTTACATATATAGGTTATCATTAGGTGTGCATGGTTGACCTTCGTGCCCGTGTTGGCTATATTGAGGACACCCTAAACATTATTACTAAGATTCTAGTTAAATCTATGGTCCATGTGACTTATCTAGTTGTATTACTTTTCTATTTGATTTAACTAACATCATAATTTTCATTTTAAGGCATTACATTTTTTGACAGACTTTTTAGTCAACCAAACAATTATGTAATTTTGGAAAGAATATGAATTGTAAGAAAGAAAGGAGGAGTTTGAGTTTTTCTTTAGAAATTGCATTGTTAATATGTGCTACCCTGTGCTTACCCTTATCACCTTTTCTAGGTGATGGCTCCATTATTAAATCTTTATGCTCAGTCAATAGTGGAAGCTCAAACAAAGTAATATTGGATTTCTTTCTTTTTGTTGGAAACACAAGGGTAGACAACTAAGAGGGGGGGTGAATCAGTTGTCACCAAATCTCACACTTATTCAACTTATTTACCTTATTCTCAGATCTGAACATTAATCATGAAAGCATAAATGAACAACACATCAGAAATACACATAACACCAAAATTTTTTAACGTGGAAACCCTATTAGGGGAAAAACCATGGTGGAGGTCAATCCACAAGATTATACCTTGTTAAAAGTATAAGAGAATATAAATGGGGAATGCACATGCATTTAGTCACACTGCCTAGAGCTCACTGCTCAAATACAAAATAGGCTTACTGCCCAAAGGAAGACACACTATCTTACAAAAAGGTTTTGATTAAATCCATCAAACTTTGAACTAAGAAAATTAGCATTTGCTAATGCCTGGTTACAGTTTCAATTAAGCACATGAACACTTCTTCTCTACCTTCGAATGATCTAAACTTTATTCACACACAAGACTCTTACACTTTGCAAAAACACACACATTCATGCCTTCAAATGACAAAACAATCACTCTTATATATCCACAACAAGAAATTACATCTCTATAAGTCATCTCCAAAGAAATAATTAAATGAATATAAATAGTTGGCCCAAATCAATAAAGATTATTCATGCGAATCAACCAAGGTCAGCCACAACATAGTGAAGACTGGAAATAACATCCTCAAACATGAACCACTTCAATTAATTAGTCCTCAAAGATCTACAACACGCTTCAACACCTTGTTGGCCAAGAACATGAAAAACATGAACACACGAGAAAATCTCAGATCATGAGCACAATGATCAATGTGGATGTGCAACACAAATAGAGCACGAACTAGAAACATCCATAAGCATCATGAAACATCAGAGAAGAATCCACAACAACTGAACTTACTGGAATCACATGATCTTCATTCAGGAACACAAACTGAAGTAACATAAAAACTATTAGAATACAAATCTTCATAACTCGATCAAATCTTCACGCGGATCTTTGAAACTTGACGTGGATAAACTAGATATACTCAACAAGAAACCATTTAGTCCACAACCTCAAAACAACAATGAACTGAACACACCGACATAAAGAAATTCACTTCACCTCTGACAACTTGTAGCACTTCTTATTACAATTTTCTCAATATCCTCGACATATACAACTTCTAATGCAACAATGTTAATAGTGTTAACATCAATGACAACCACATATCAGCAACACACCACAACATCCAACAATCTCCCCCTTTGGCATTAATGACAACACATGATGTGAAAAATACCATCAACACAACTACACTTGTTCCTCCTTAGGTTCTGACTCTTCTTTCCTCAACTCTTCTCCCACATGAATCTTCTCCCCCAAAAGGTTTTTCACATTACTCTTCTCCCCCTTTGACATCAGTAACAAAGATCTCTTTTCTCTACACAAGCTCTGAACCACATATCTAAACACCTAAACATATGACTACTCCCCCTGAATAGCTGGCACCACAACATCAATCTGGATCAAAATATGATCATGAAATGCACATATTGATGCAAATCAGTGCATCCTTAGTTCTGATTAGGAGGGGTAATCACCCCTAACTTCCCTCTGAGACACTCAAAAGTATCCTTAGGCAACGACTTGGTAAATATTTATGCAATCTATTCCTTAGTAGGTACATACTCCAATCTAACTTCCTTTTCACTTACTTTCTCCCTCAAAAAGTGAAACTTGATAGATATATGATTGGTCTTGGAATGCAACACCAAATTCTTAGAAATTCTAATAGCACTTGAGTTATCACAGAATATAGCAATAGGCTCATCATACACAATATTAATATCCTTCAACATATGTTGCATCCATAGTACTTGAATGCCTTTCTAGATGAACTTTCACCCGGATCATATCTTTGTTTATCTCTTCCAGAAGTAGTGGCCTTGAATGTAGATTCAACCTTAGGAAGTGCATCACCAAATTCACTCAACTCAAAAGTAGTAAGCTTACCAATCAACATATCTTTGGTAACATTTGTTACAGTTTGGAGCTCTTCAATAGCACTAGCCTTGACTTTGTAAAAATTAGGCCAGAATCTAAGCACTTTAGCAACAATCTTTGATTCGTCTATCTGTCCACTAGCACATATGATACCACACACAAGTTCATTCACTCTTTGCATTAAAGTAGTAACATTTTCATCGTCACCCATTTTCAACTTTTCATATTTCCCTTTTAGACTTTGTAGCTTAGCAATCTTCACATTAGCATCACCTTCATACAAGGTTTCCAACTTTTTCTAGATCTCATAAGTAGTCTTCAAATCCATCACATTTGTCATCTTAGTATCAGTCAAAGCATTCAAAAACACCTCCTTAGCCCTAATATTATACTCAACATCCCTGATCGTAGTAGAAGTAGTAGGTCCATTCTGTGGAATAAAATATATATTTTTTGTAATACTCCAGTAGGGTTCACCAATGCATCTCATATGACACTCCATTAGAGTCTTCCATAAAGAATAATCCGTTCCATAAAATCTAGGACTATCCTTCTTATAAGTTCCCATCCTGGATCATCTCAAGTTGTTAAACTTCTTCCAAGGAACCACAAGCTTTGATACCAATTGTTGGGAACACAAGGGTATACAACTAAGAGGGGGGGTGAATCAGTTGTCACCAAATCTCACACTTATTCAACTTATTTACCTTATTCTTAGATCTAAACATTAATCATGAAAGCATAAATGAACAACACATCAAAAACACACATAACACCAATATTTTTTACGTGGAAACCCTGTTAGGGGAAAAACCATAGTGGAGGTCAGTCCACAAAATTATACCCTATTAAAAGTATAAGAGAATATAAATGGGGAATGCATATGCATTCAGGCACACTTCCTAGAGCTCACTACTCAAATACAAAATAGGCTTACTACCCAAAGGAAGACACACTATCTTACAAAAAGGTTCTGATTAAATCCATCAGACTTTGAACTGAGAAAAGTAGCATCTGCTAATGCCTGGTTATAGTTCTGGTTAAGCACATGAACACTTCTTCACTCTTCTTCACTCTTCTTCACTCTTCCACACTCTTCTTCACTCTTCTTCTTTTCCTTCGAATGATCTAAAATTTATTCGCACACAAGACTCTTAAAATTATCACAAACACACACACACATTCATGCCTTCAAATGATAATACAATCACTCTTATATATCTACAACAAGAAATTGCATTGCTATAAGTCAACTCCAAAGAAATAATAAAATGAATATAAATAGTCATCCCAAATCAATAAATATTATTCATGTGAATCAACCAAGGTCAACCACAACATAGTGAAGACTGAAAATAACATCCTCAAACATGAACCACTTCAATTAATTAGTCCTCAAAGATCCACAACACACTTCAACACCATGTCAACCAAAAACATGAAAAACATGAACACACAAGAGAAAATATTGGATCACGAGCACAACAATCAATGCAAACATGCAACACAAATAGAGAACAAACTACAAACATCCACAAGCATCATGAAACATCAAAGAAGCATGTGCAACAACTGAACTTACTAGAATCACATGATCTTCATTCAGGAACACAAACTGAAGTAACATAAAAACTGTCAGAATACAAATCTTCATAACTTGATCAAATCTTCACATGGATCTTTGAAACTTGACATGGATAAACTAGATATAATAAAAAAGAAACCCTTTAGTCCACAACCTTAGAATAGCAATGAACTAAACACACTGATAGAAAGAACTTCACTTCACCTCTGAAAACCTATAACACTTCTTATTACAATTTTCTCAATATCCTCAACATATACATATTCTAATGCAACAATGCTAATAGTGTTGACATCAATGACAACCACATATCAACAACACACTACAACATCCAACAATCTCCGCCTTTGGAATTGATGGCAACACATGATGTGAAAAATACCATCAACATAACTACACTTGTTCCTCCTTATGTTTTGACTCTTCTTTCCTCAACTCTTCTCCCACATTAATCTTCTCCCCTAGAAATTTTTTCACATTACTCTTCTCCCCCTTTGACATCAATGAAAAAGATCTCTTTTCTCTACACAAGATCTAAACCACATATCTAAATACCTAAACATCTAACTACTCCCCCTGAGTAGCAAGCACCACAACATCAATCCAGATCAAAATATGATCATGAAATGCACAGATTGATGCAAATCAATGCATCCTTAGTTCTGATTAGGAGGAGTAATCACCCCTAACTTCCCTCTTAGATACTCAAAAGTATCCTTAGGCAATGACTTGGTAAATATGTCTGCAATCTACTCCTTAGTAGGCACATACTCCAATCTAACTTCCTTTTCACTTAATTTCTCTCTCAAAAAGTGAAACTTGATAGATATATGCTTGGTCTTGGAATCCAACACCGGATTCTTAGAAATGTTAATAGCACTTGAGTTATCACAGAATATAGAAATAGGCTCATCATACACAATTATGATATCCTTCAACATTTGTTTCATCCATAGTACTTGAGTACAATTATTAGCAACAACAATGTATTATTCCTCTGCAGTAGATAAAGAAATAACATTCTGCTTTTTGCTTAACCATGAAATCAACTTCTTTCCCAAGAAAAATGCTCCACCACTAGTACTTTTCCTATCATGCACATCTCTTGCCCAATCAGCATCAGTAAAGGTACTCAAGGTAAGATCATCATCTTGAGGATACCATAAACCAAGATCAACTGTCCCCTTCAAGTATCTAAAAATACTCTTCACACCAGTCACATGAGATTCTTTAGGATCGGCTTGAAATCTAGCAACAATACATACATCATTCATGATATCAGGCCTAGTTTGAGTCAAATAAAGCAATCCACCAATGATTGATCTGTATCTTAGGGGAATCATCATCAGTTGTCAACTTGCATCCGGTCACCATAGGTGTATCGACTGGCTTTGAATCTTCCATACCAAATTTCTTTAGCAATTCTTTCACATACTTGGACTGAGATATAAAGATTCCTTTATCTAACTAAGTAATTTTCAATCCCAAAAAGAATTTTATCTCTCCAATCATTGAAATATAAAAATCATTCTGCATCTCATTAGTAAACTTCTTACACAAGCTATCATCTCCTCCAAATATGATATCATCAACAAAAACTTCCACAATCAAATATTTATCATCATTCTTGAAATACAAATTACTATTAGTAGTACCTTTGTTAAATCCAAGCTTCACCAAGTACTTATGCAGTCTAGCATACCATGCTCTAGGAGCTTGCTTGAGTCCATACAATGCTTTCTTCAATCGGAAAACCATATCTCCCTAATCAGTCAATTGGAATCCATCAAGTTGTTCAACATACACTTCTTTGTCCAATTCACCATTTAGAAATGCTGACTTGACATCCATTTGATAAACTTTGTATTCTTTATAACCAACATAAGCAAGAAACAATCTCATAGCTTCAATTATAGCAATAGGGCAAAGGTTTCTTCAAAATCAATACCTTCCATTTGTGAATATCCCTTACATACCAGTCTTGCTTTGTTTCTAACTACTTCACCTTGTTCATTCAGTTTGTTTCTAAAGACCCATTTAGTACCAATTACATTCTTATCCTTAGGTCTGGGAACAAGAATCCATGTATCATTCTTCTTAATTTGTTGTAGTTCCTCTTTCATTGCCTCAACCCAATGTTCATCTTTGCATGCTTCATTCACATTGTTAGGCTCAGTCTTTGAAATCAAACAATATTCTTCTGCAATCTTTCTCCAAGTCTAGACACCTTTGTTCTTATCACCAATGATTTGATCTTTTGAATGATTCAACCTTACATACCTCAGAATTTTCTTAGAATTTTATTCAATTTCAAGCTCTTCTGATGTCTCTTATGTTCTTCTATCAGTTTCTCCTTCCTCTTCATCTTCTTGATTCACTAGAATGATTTGCACTTGACTTGAGTTATGACCTTTGTTTGTATTGTCATTTTGATCATCAAAATCATATCCACGGGTTTTGGATAGTTCAACTATGTCTCCATCAACCTTAACATTTGCACTTTCAACCATTTTTTTCAATCTCTTATTGTAACACCGGTAGGCCTTACTTTTAGTAGCATATCCCATAAATATTCCTTCATCACTCCTAGCATCAAACTTTCCTATATCTTCATCTCTTTTGATATAATACTTGCTTCCAAAGATCTTGAAAATATCTAACAGTAGGTTTTTGACCATTCCATAGCTCAAAAGGAGTCTTACTAGTATCACCTTTGATTTGTACCCAGTTAAGTGTGTACACAACAGTACTCATAGCTTCTCTCCAGTAGATATGAGGTACATTTCCTTCCAACATCATGGTTCTAGTAGCATCTAGAACTATTTTGTTCTTCCTTTCCATAACTCCATTTTGTTGAGGTGTCTGCGGCGCAAATAACTGTCTCTTTATTCCATGTTCTTCACAAAAATAATTAAACTCATCGGAAGTGAATTCACCACCTCTATATGATCTCAGACATTTAATCTTCAGACATGTCTCTATCTCAACCATAGCCTTAAAGATCTTGAACTTTTATAGAGCTTTAGATTTCTCCCTTAAGAAAGTAGCCCACATCATCCTTGAATAGTCATCAATAAGCAACATGAAGTACCTGTATCCTTGTAAACTTCTAGTTCTAGTAGGACCACACAAATAAGTATGCACAAGATCCAACAATCCATTTGAATTTTTTTGTTTACTTCAAAATGAAATTCTTGTTTTCTTTCCTAACTAACATTCTTTGCATATGGCATTAGTAGGTTTCATCAACTTAGGAAGATCTCTCACAACCTTAGTGGAACTTATCTTGACAATATTATCAAAGTTAGCATGACACATTCTCCTATGCCACAACCAACTTTCATCAATTTGAGCAATCAAATAACTTTTACTAGTAGCACTCAGGTAGAAAATATTACCTTTTGTTTTTGTACCTCATGCAATCACATTTCTAGAATTTCCCAATATTTTGCACTTACCATCTATGAAATGAAGATTGTATCCCTTATCAACCATCTATCCAACACTTAAAAGATTATGCTTCAAACCTTCAACATACAAGACATCATTAGTATTATGCTTACCATCAAGAGAAATGCATCCTCTTCCACGGATCACACCAGTTGTATTATCACCAAATCTCACAACACCACCATCATACTTTTCAAATTTCATGAACTTAATATTATCTCATGTCATATGATGAGAACAACTACTGTCAATTACCCATTCATCTTTCTCTTCAACTAGAGCATCTAGGGCTTTCTCCACATTTGTACAACTAGCAGATTCAGTAGACACAGGATTATTTTCCTTGATAGCAATAAACACAAATTCATCTTCACTTGCATTTCCTTTGTCAGATTCATCATCTATCACACCTTCATCAGTAGCATAGTAACACTTCTTTTGGAATTTAGGCTCGTTAAATCTTGGCTTGGAAAATCTCTTAGGAAACCTTGATGCAAAATGACCTATCTTATTGCAAGAGAAAAATTTAATAGGTAGCTTTCCTTTATACTTACCTTGTCCTATGCCTTCTCTTTTCACAATCAATGCTTCAAGTTCTTCAATCTCTCTTTCTTCTTCATTGAGTTGTCTCATTTCATCCTTGTACTTGAATGTCTTTCAAGATACTTTCACCTAGATCATATCTTTGTCTATCTCTTCCAGAAGTAGTGGCCTTGAATGCAGATTCAACCTTAGGAAGTACATCACCAAATTCACTCAACTCAAAAGGAGTAAGCTTACCAATCAATATATCTCTGGTAACATTTGTTATACTCTGGAGCTCTTCAATATCACTTGTTGACTTTGTAAGAATCAGGCAAGGTGTTGAGATTATGGATGCACAGTCCCTAAAGCTACAGTCTTCAATGGAGGACCTTTGAGCCAGGAAAGATGATCAACCACAAAGAAAAGTGTTGCAACTAGGCATGCACAATAGAGATTCTATATTGATATGATATTGATATTGATATTGGATATGTTACAAATGAACAAGATGCCTGATTATATAGGAAAGAAGGAAAACCTAAGATGCAAGAGATGTTGCCATGTGTCTTGATCTAACAACATGTGAACCCTAATTAAATATTGAGATAAGTTCTAGAAGGACAACTCATCTTCTAGAAGGAATCTTATCCCACCAAACAAGGAAGGGAATATTTCCCTATTTATTAAATGATTTATCTAATAATGCAACCTAGAACTTAATTAATTAAATGCAAGACCTAAGTTAACTTATGCTAGTGTAATAATTAATTAATTACACTAACATAAGGATCTAAGCACTTTACTAACAATCTTTGATTCATCTATCTGTCCACCAGCACATCTGATACCACACACAAGTTCATTCACTCTTTCCATTAAAGTAGTAACATTTTCATCATCACCCATTTTCAACTTTTCATATTTCCCTTTCAAACTTTGTAGCTTAGCAATCTTCACATTAGCATCATCTTCATACAAGGTTTCCAACTTTTTCCAAATCTCATAAGTAGTCTTTAGATCCATCACATTTTTCATCTCAGTATCAGTCAAAGCACTAAACAATGCCTCCTTATCCCTGATATTATACTCAACATCCCTGATCTCAGTAGAAGTAGTAGGACCATTCTATGGAATAACACATATATTTTTTGTAATTCTCTAGTAGGGTTCACCAATGCATCTCAGATGGCACTCCATTCAAGTCTTCCATAAAGAATAATTTGTTTTATCAAATCTAGGACTATCCTTCTTATAAGTTGTCATCCTAGATCACCTCAAGTTGTTAAACTTATTCCAAGGAACCATAAGCTCTTATACCAATTATTGGAAACACAAGGGTAGACAACTGAGAGGGGGGGTGAATCAGTTGTCACCATATCTCACACTTATTCAACTTATTTACATTATTCTTAGATCTAAACATTAATCATGAAATCATAAATGAACAACACATTAAAAACACACATAACACCAAGATTTTTTACGTGGAAAACCTATTAGGGGAAAAACCACGGTGGAGGTCAGTCCACAAGATTATACCCTATTAAAAGTATAAGAGAATATAAATGGGGAATGCACATGCATTCAGGCACACTGCCTAGAGCTCACTGCTCAAATACAAAATAGGCTTACTGCCCAAAGGAAGACACATTGTCTTACATAAAGGTTCTGATTAAATCCATCAGACTTTGAACTAAGAAAAGTAGCATCTACTAATGCCTAGTTACAATTCCGGTTAAGCACATGAACACTTCTTCACTCTTCTTCACTCTTCTACACTTCTTCACTCTTCTTCTCTACCTTCAAATGATCTAAAATTTATTCACACACAAGAATCTTACACTTCGCACACACACACACACATTCACACCTTCAAATGATGAAAAAATAACTCTTATATATCTACAACAAGAAATTACATCGCTATAAGTTGGCTCCAAAGAAATAATAAAATGAATATAAACAGTCGGCCCAAATCAATAAAGATTATTCATGCAAATCAACCAAGGTTGGCCACAACATAGTGAAGACCAAACATAACATCCTCAAACACAAACCACTTCAATTAATTACTCCTCAAAGATCCACAACACACTTCAACACCTTCTCAACCAAGAACATGAAAAACATGAACACGCAAGAGAAAATCTCAGATCACGAACACAATGATCAATGCGAACGTGAAACATAGATAGATCATGAACTAGAAACATCCACAAGCATCATGAAACATCAGAGAAGCATTTGCAACAACTAAACTTACTGGAATCACATGATCTTCATTCAGGAACACAAACTGAAGTAACGTTAAAACTATCAGAATACAAATCTTCACAACTTGATCAAATCTTCAAGCGGATCTCTGAAGCTTGACATGGATAAACTAGATATACTCAACAAGAAACCCTTTAGTCCACAACCTTCAGAACAACAATGAACTAAACACACTGAAAAAAAGAACTTCACTTCACCTCTGACAACCTATAGCACTTCTTATTACAATTTTCTCAATATCCTCAACATATACAAATTCTAATGCAACAATGCTAATAGTGTTGACATCAATGACAACCACATATCAGCAACACACCACAAAATCCAACACTTTTCATATCCCTAAATTCTCTGTTTTATTTCTTGCAATTGGAGATTTTGGATTAGAACTTCAGGAATTTAGTTTTATAGTTTTATTCTTCTTGTTAGGATCTTCAAACCGAGTTTCAAGTAATAGATGCAGTCTCTTTGTTATAGTTTGGTTTGAATCTATAAAGTGTGAACAACAATATTTATAATAGGCATGAGTTTTCCACTATTCATGAAGATGATTTATAGTTCTTTTGGAATCAATTATGTAAGGTTTGATGGATCCAAAATCTTGATGCCAAAAACCTTACACAATTGATTCTAAAAGCTCTAGAAATGATCAATGTTTATATTGCAATTTTGTTTGTCCGAGTGAAGAGTTTTGTACACATTCATGACAATCTTGTAAACTTAGTTTTTCAGAAATTATCCGTTGAATCTTGTATTGTTTATCAGGGACGTTGTGTTAAACTGATCACCTGGTGAATCAGTTAATGTTTACATGCTCAATTTGGAAAATCAAGAAGAAAACATTTATTTTCAGGCTTACTTCTTTCTCCCTCCCTTCTCTTTGTTATTGTTTATATGAAAGTTGATTTATCTTTTAATTGATTAAGAAAATTTATCTTTGTAATTGATTTTTGTAAACATTGTAATTCAACAATCTCAACTAGAAGTTGTCTAAATATCTTGATCAACTTGTAACCCAAAATCCCCTTATGAGAATAGTCATTCTTAAAGAAAAACCTAAAAAACCTAAATAGTAGCCTCACCATAGTGATCTTGAGCCTGGGGCAAAGTTTTCCCTTTCAAATGAGTGAATTTTATTCCTCCATGTTGTTGTGCTTTTTGGCTCATCAAACCACTCATGCTATTGGTGATCTTGATTAGAGTTTCTTTACTCAAATATCTGAGGGTAGATTGGGTAGTTTGACCCAACTTTGTGATTGATAAACTGGAAGTGGATAGATTGAAGTTAGAGAATAAGTGTAGTTTCTTTAAAAGCTTAAGTACTATTTCTCAATATGTAAATAAGGATATAGACCTATTCCATTATGTTGGTAGACTTCAAAATGTTATATATATTATAAAATATGCATACAAGCTATAAAGCACCTCTCAAATCTGAGCTAGAATGGAGGGAAATTTTTCATAGTGATACAAAATCTTTTAATCTTCTTACTGAAGAATATAACCTTGATTTCCTCTATAGCTCGATAGGTCTATCTATCCTCATTGATATGCATTCCTGATGATCATTTATTAGTATTTCTTCATCATTGAAGAGAGAAAGGGTATCCCATGCATAGTGTTACCATTAGGTCAGACCATTCTAATGTCCACTAAACTTAGAAAAGAAACCAAAAATGATGTGATGATTGTTCCTGACTACAATTTTAGTGGAATATTGTAACAATTAAGTAGAGAGAGCATGGACAAGCATGCAACAAAGAGTTACAAGATTAAATTAATTTCTATACTATTGATGTAAATGAAATGATCATGTGAAGGGTGGTCACTGGTCACACAAAAGAGGTACAAATCCCACACCTTGTTGATAAATTAAAATATGATTTTGATAATTTTATTGTATTTGTAGGTTATACAACCACTATGGTTGGGGGAACTGGCTGTTGATCACTCACATTTACAAGTCATATGCCCGATCCATTTTAGTGGTGCACATTAACTTACTATTACTGATAGATTTAATAAAGGGATTTTGTAGAGATATGATCTCTGTGTTTGAGGATTTGAAGTCAGTAAATTAAAAGTTGTCTACGAGCTTTAGGAGGTATTTGATATCACTCCATACTTGTGCATCCAACATGCAAAGAAAATGTGGATACAAACTGTCAGACTGTCCATAGATCAAGAGCAACATGGTTATCGATGAACAAAGAGTTGAACCTGTCAGCGGGAAAACTAAAATGGGTTGTTGTGTCAAGTGGTTGTTTTTAAATTTAAATATTTATCTAACCAAAATCCAACTTTTCAAAGAAAAAGATTGGATTCAAATAAATTACTGAAATTGGTGTATGTTCACAACTTCCTTATCTTTTGTCTAATGGCAATAAAAACTATACAGAGAGACAATTCAAGAAACAAGGCCAAAAGGTTGATGACATTACCTTAGAAAATTCAAAAAATGATATGATAAGCTTGACACTCTCAAGTATTTAGAAAAATAAAATGTGATGGCTATTTTCTATAAGTCTCATGCCCAATCTTGTGAGAAAACTTGATCCATTGTGCTCATTTTCTTTGCACCCATCCATGCTACTCGAACTAAGAACAATGGAATAAGGCCATGGCTTGATAATCTTTGAAAACCACCACACCTCATTTATGCAAATAGTATATCACTAGCTAAAATGAATGTGTTTTGGCTCATATGATACAACACCGAATGAGTGGATAATGGTGTGTAGATGAAAAAATCAATTGGGTACAAAATGCTTCTATGTACTCATGGACTTGGAAAGGCTAGGGAGTATTAATAGGAGGCAGAGAAACAAGCAAATTGGTGGCCTTGCTCTCAGTAAGAGTAATACCATGTCTACAGATAAAGAAAAGGTTCGCACTAAATGTGATAAGGGGTTCTCCTCATAAAAGCTTCGAACTCAACCATTCATGAAAGAATCTCATAGAATTTCCTACAAATCACTACAAAACTAGGCATAAACCCTAAAATGGTGCAACATCTCAATATTATCGAGGGTTCATTTGTTAAAGGGTCCACTCGTCGTCGTTGATGCTCTTGGCCTACTGCCACCATTCTTACAAATGATGAATAAGCACTAACTTGTAACATAAAGCATTGGAAATTTGGAATTATAGTGATAAATCATTGTATGAAATAACACATAAAAAAATTAAATATGCTTCATTAGCATGTAGTATTTCAATACTAATAGTTGTATAAATATTGTGTTTGATCTTTCCAATCACAATCATCACTGAAAATTATTTGAAAAAAAGGGGAGGATACAACTAGCTCAAATGCTATTCAGCAATGAGAGATCTTACCAAAGGAAGCTGATGGAAAAGCTTGCTTGCAAGACGTAAGATACCAAGAGGATCTATTGCTAGCTCTGGATGCATACTATCAACCCTTCCCGTGGCGAGAAGAGAGTGAGGAGCACTGGAATACAACCCAAATTCAATTTTAATGAATAAAAAACAACCCTGGTTTTAAAGTTAAATATACAATACAATCAACACATGCCAATTGACTCTCATCTCCCTATTGACTAAAAGAAAACACTGTATAAAATATTTTTGAAGGTAATACAGACCTTCCGGGAACTGAGTTGAAATCACCACAAACCAACATAGGTATGTCTGCACTGGCAGCTATTTTTCCAAGCCTTTCAAAAGTCTATGCACCTAGTAAAATGAATAGAACAACTTTTTATTTACTGAAAGTTGAGTATGGTCATTGATCTCCTCAATTTTCTTAATTATATAGAGAAAACTAGTAGAGAAACACACCTACCATAGTTTGACATCTTTGAGCTTTGGATTTGCATTTATATGTGTGTTTTCCTAAATAACATAGGCCACATATGAAACTAAATTAGTAAAAGAGAAAAATGTGTTTCCAAACTTTTGTTCGACCAAGTTACTGGATTACAAAACAACACATTCAAAAATTTTGCATAATGGGAAGATTTCTAACACCTCCAAATAGACTAAACAATGTTCAACTAGATTTGACCAGCAAAATATTCACACTTTTTTATCTATAAAACTCTCAAAACAATCATAAACATGAAAAGATGAGGCCTATATGAAGCATCTACTATGTTTTATTCTGAAAAGCCACAAATAAGCACATACTTAGCCCTTTTGTTTGAGTGTGATATTATCACCCAAACTCAATGCAATGCCCTGGGTTTTACTTCTTATCCTGATACAACCACTCAGCTTGCCATCAGATTGTTTCTCAACACTAACATTCACAAGAGCATCCTCACCAAATACACTCTTTGCATACAGATTTGCAGCCAAAAATCCACAGTCTCCATCCAGTGCAAATATATATAAAAAATAATGGTTAATTACAGTCTTTTATGTACCATTTTGTTTCTCCAGTGGTAAATGAACCATTCAAAAATATTTAATGTAATGCAGACCAAGCCAGATTACTCTAAAAATATGAAAGAAATTAAGAAAATTGAAATACTTACAGGGGTGTGAAGCACTTCATATTTGTTGATTGCACAATATGGTTTAGGAACTCCTCATCATGAATAACTGTGTTCACAACCACCTAATAGAAAAAGTACAAGCTCAATACTAATTGGGAGTATATATGTCATTTTTTAGATTAATCTATTGTTTAACTTTCGTATGATATAAATTTGAGAGAAAATTACTGGCAACTTTAAATTTATTTTCCCACCCAAGAGAGAAATCTGATTTACCTTGTTTTCCCACTCAAACTCAACCCACATATTCCTAGAAGCAACATCAGGGCAAGTGGCTGGGGAGATGTAGTCCATAATTTCAATGTGTATGTCATTCAAAACAACAACATTACGGTCCAGTACACTTGTAGTCTCATAAACAATGTTACTGAATATAACAATAGTTTCGGTTGAAGACACTTTTATGTTTGTTTTTATCTACTTGCTTGAGTCTGGAGCTAGAGTATAATTTTGCAGTCATTCAACCAGTTTGAGATCACCCATAGTAGCCAATTCTAAACAAAGGTTCTGAAGTGTTTCCTTTGTGCGGTTGATTACTATAACATCTAGGACAATATCATACTAATGAAAATGATGGATGGTATACTCCTCAAGAAAAATAGTAAAGGTGTATTGATACAATCCTTCTCATCAAAAGATAAGATATCATGATAGCATTCATCTGGCATGAAGAGATAACTCCATGTATGGCCTCATTCAAAGCATAGAGTTCATTAGTAGCATGATTGAGATAAAGGAATGTCATTTCATGAATGATGTGATTGCAAGATGAGTGCAAAACCCTCAAAGTATAGATCAAAAGGATGGTTTCTTGATAGTATGGTAGAGAAATGACAATGAAAAGAATGAGCAAGTGACGGTAGCAATCAAGAGGACAACATTACTTATTAAAATGCCATTATTAGAAATACGATGCAAGAAAACAATGACAACAACATTTTCATTCTCAATCATAAGGCCCTTAGTCCCAATCATAAAGGATAGTAAGTTGTTGATAGCTCTAAAAGAAGCATATCCATAAGACAGAGTTGCAGGTAAAAAATGAGCAACAAACAAGTAGCAGTCATCATCCAATGCACTAAGAATGCAATCTTAGACTCATGAGTATCTAAGGACAATATAATACATCTAATGACAGTCATGTCATTGAATATCAATAAACAATGATGACAGTCATGCATAGAGGATGTTGTGGCAGCTAGCATGAGGGTAGTCCTTCATCATTTTCAGACCAAAAGGTCATCATGAATACATTAATTTGGAATCATAACAAAATCCAAGTAATGCATAGTAAATAATTCAACCACTAGATCAAACAAAAATGGCTAATCAAATAAGTCTCTTGTACAAAAAGGAGATGAATATTCTAATGTCAATAACTACATAGATGATTCAAGGTGGCACCATACACCAATGTGGCCAATGGAAAACTGCAAGATAAAACATTGAAGAAGTTAGTCTATTAATATAATTCTCCAATTCATGATCAATAATTCTCCTTCTGGTGGTGCTCTTGCTAGTGGTTATGTTATGGGGACTTCATTACAAGTTGATTCTAGTGTAAATGGTTCTCCTTAATGTGGTGCAACAAGTAGGAAAACACTTAAGGTTGCTGGTGCAAGGTTTACATAGTAGCCAACTTCTAGTGATCAAGCAAGCTAATTGCAATTAGGAGATTGATTTCAAGATGATTTTGCAAAAAATATTTGCGAGTTGGCTTTCCTATGGTGCCCTGTTTCCTACCTTCATGGTACCTTTGACTAAATGAAACTACTTATTTCTATGGAGATGCTATGGATTCAACATTGCTTTATCTCATAGTTTAGTTATCATTGATATGCATTCTTGCCTGCATGGACATGGGAGCACACACATAAATTGCATTGTGACTAAAGATACTAATTTCACATAAGTTTTCATCTGCTAAATAACATATTTGTGTTTCATAATGTAGGAAAAAAATAATTATGGAGCTTAATTTGATCTTGGTTTTGAGGTTGAAATAGGTACTGATTTAATCCATACACAAGGTCCTATTGGAGTACAAGGGCTACTGAGAGGGTATAGACACATTGTAAATTGTATATTAAATTTATCTTTAATAAGATTTGGAATTTATTTATAGATCATACTCATATCAATAGGAAGAGTGGCAATGAGAGATGGTTCCCACTAGGAGTTTAAAGAATATTACAAGAAGGTCTAATTAAATGAATAAAAAAAGAATTGGAAATCCCTTGCATAAGGAAATGTTAGAGTCAAACAATCTTATGTGATTGTGGATGTAAATTTGTGTTTGTAGCACAGTATGTGTTCCATCTAAAATTTGTCATACGATTTCATTTTATTGTAAAGCACAATCAATGTACATATGTTTTAGACAGATAATGTGTTGTACAAATGTACATGCAAGCATATATCAAACTTCTTAGAAAGTGATGATATGACCTCAAGTAGTGAAAATAGGAAAGTAACTTATTAGTCAAACGTTGAAAAATCCAAATTGAGATAAAGGAGCAAGGAGAAACTACAATACTCCAAGGCTAAGATATAGCAAACGAAGTATTCAAGTGGCCAAGGTAAGTAGGCAGCTTCAATGACTCAAGGACCAAAGCATTATTTGAAAGGATAAGACACTCCACTCAAGGATAAGAGTAGGATAGTAGCCTTTATTGAAGAAAATGGGCATCTAACGATGAGAGTGAACCTAAGTTGTGACTAGGCAAGAACACAAGTAAGAGGTGCTTATGAAAAGTGATAATGTGGGGTCACTAGTGATGGGAATTCATTCAAAAGATGCTTTAGGAAGAATTTACCATGCTACAAAGGTAATGAAGTGTACCTCCAATAATTTGACCACAAATTGTGGTATGTTGGAGCAATATTCATTGTGGATGTTCTAGAAGACTTAATAGTCACAGGAAGATTCCCTTGAATCTAGTCAAGGTCAACATGAGAGTTTTTGGAAACTAGATGTCAAGTGTCAAACATGTAGCAAGTTGACACAAGCATATTATTGTAAATGAATAATATAAAATGGCACAAGATTGTCGTTTAGTCTTTAAGAGTTACAACTAATTAATTATATTCAGCTTTAGCTAACTCAATATGGCAACATAGTTTGTGTTAAGAAGAAAAACTCCAAGATACATTGACACAAATCCAACATGGAGTCATAGGCAACTATTTAATAAATACATAGTATATTGAGTGTATATAATGTACAATTGCAACTGATTCCTTTGCAATCTTTCTTACTTTCAATTGTGCTCATATCAAAGGTTCTACTTAACAAGTTCCCTAGAAAGCTCCTTCACTCAAACACATGAAACCTCGTTTGATTTCCATAACATTTAGCACTTACTCCATTTTCTATGCAAAAGTGAAATAGGAATTGGATGGCAATAGAAAAATATATTAGTGCATAGAAAATATAAGTATGTAGAACATGTTACACTCGAAGAATAGACAATCATTTTTTTAGAAAATCAACTTTTTTTTGGGTGCAAAGACTAGAAACAACCCACACTATTTCCCTCTTTGACTCTAAAGGATGAATACATTATAGTGAAAAAATATAGTCTACCTAATCCAAATTAATAAATAACAAAATTTCTAGAGTATTAATCTCCAAGAGTGAGAGGAAAGAACACTAATGTGCTAAAGGTTTATAAGCACTAGGATTAGCAGGTCTAAGAATTTCCTCTTACAATGAAAAAAACTGCATCCACCATGGTAGTAGTAAAGGGTAACAGTATTCCACAAAACAATTGCATAGAGAATACACAATACAAAAAAAACAACAAACAAAAGTAAACCTTGAATCATTCTTAGAAGTATGTAATAACTAGCCCAACTGATTCTCAACAAAATATTGAAGAAAATATTCATGAAAATTTGATCTTAAGAAGTAATATAACAAAGTACAATTATAGAGTTAGCCCCAGCTAACTAAAACTTGGGACATAAGTGATGTACTTGGGTTACATGATGTAGGCTTGGAAGAATCTACCATGAGCATGCTTGTAGTATGAGTCAGTTTACCTGTATGCTCCTATATATTTTTATTGAATGCAGGTTTTTTACTCGATAAAAAAGAAATGATGCAATAGATAACTTTGTTGTTATTTTACAGTACCGTAGAAACTAGAACCAGGTCTTGAAGAGTTCAAAGCTATTGAGTCAGGATGAGGCTTCCTCCAACGCTCATTGTGACCAGTTAAATGTCTTCAACATCTATGCTTCCCATCATCAAAATCTGATAAAACATGAAACCTACATGCAAATTGAAGCATAAATAACACAAAATCTTAAACAAATGGTCATGAAGTGCATATATTCCTAGCTCACTAAATATCATAAAATATATAGACAATGGTATATTTATGTACAAATATTCAATTCTTACATCCATAAAACATTCTCATGGGCCTTCTACATGGTATATAGTTTTTTTCAATTTATTTTTGGTATGTGCTTACAACATCATCAAAATGGTTAACCTAAAAAATGAAAAATGCCTGCTATGGAGAAATTTACTTCTTTCCCTGCCCAGAAAATAATTTAGAATTTAGAATTTTATTTCTCAATATTAAATATCAAAATTGGACAAAAAGAAAAGAATAGGACCAAAAAAAAAGTAAAGTCTAATAATGGTTTAATACAAGCACAAAAAATCATACTAGATGCTATGTGAAATGAAAAATCAGTTACATGTGAAATATGCCACCAACTAACTTTATAATTTATAAGTAATCTGAATAGTTTCCACTCATTGCCCAGTCTTCTTCCTCCTGAGAAATATCATGGATTAAGTATGTTGGATGATGATCTCAGTCTAGAAGTGTTTCTGATGCTCAAAGTGTGGGAAGTGATGATGATTTGATAGGCATTGGTGATATTTTCTCTTTGAATGTGTGGATGTTGTTGTGCCATCACAAGTAATAACTATTTTCAAAAGGATGTAGGGACAAATGCTAGTCTTCAAGCCACATTAATGAGACAGGCAATGTTTCAAAAGGGGCAACAAATCTTTTAGATCTACCATAGGTTTTGAGAAATGAAAAACCCATGAAGTCTACAACAATGATGGGGTTTTTAAACAATGAAGCATGGCTGAAGTAGTGGCCCTAAAATATGAAAAGCTCCAATGTATTTGCAAAAGTCCTCTAAAAAAAATATATGTAGCAGAGATATGGATGAAATGGAAATATACAACAAAAAAATACAAAGCATAGAATGCATTTGAAAATGAAGAAAAATGCATGAAATGCATCCAGGAAAATCAAAATGATCATCTTTTTTACATTTACAGAGCTATATTTTGAGAATTTAATGCAAAAATAAAAGAAAGAATGTAGAATTTTTGAATTAGCATGAGAATGTATCGGAGAAGGAATTACACTACAATAATCCACCATCAAAATCCTCTGTGGAAGCTTCAGAAACCCTTGTACTTTACTATGGCTAGAGATAGGTGACCTGTACTCTAAAACCCTTAGTGAAACCTTATTTTCAAGATGCAACTCACCAAATTGGAGAAGTGAAAGGTCAATACTAGTAAGGAAGAGTTTGGACCTGAGTGGGAACCAATAGTGGCAGGAAAAGAAGCAAAAAATGGTGAAAATAACCAAAAAAAATGATGAATGACTGAAATTCGAGCTTGGTAAAGTATAAATATTTTTTTATATAAATAGAATATAAAATTATAAGTATTAATATATAAATAGAATATAAAATATAATTAATATATAGTATATATTTAATATAATAGTAAAATAGATTAAATAATTTATAATATAATTATATTTATTATTATATTTAATAGTATATATAGATTATATTATTATTATATATTGTATTCTATAATACAAATTACTAAATATAAATATAAAATTATTATAATTAATAATTAATATATAAAAAATATGATAGTTTAATTGATCTTTAGAGAGATCAGGAAAAAGAAAGAGAGATAGAGGGGGAGACAATTCTATATAGAGAGAGGAATATATACTAACACTTGTACCTAAAGGAGGTTCAAGGATTGCGCTGATAGAAAACTATATGTATGTTAATATGTTAGAGAGTATGTGTTTGTGTATGGATGTGCTACAAATTCTAGTTGCATGTGGCTAGCTTAAACAATTAATAATAAGTGCTAAATAATGGAATGAAATAAATTTAGAAAAATTTAGATTAAGGCTCCCTGACATACTTTGTGCTCTTGGGCTTAGATGTGGTGTCGAAGTAAGGGCTCCCTAACATGCTTCCTCTCTGACCCCATCATGGTGGACTATGGGAATAACACTATTGATTCTTGATTCCTTAAATGATCTATTCAAATGGATTGAAATAATTGATAATATATATGTATTATATTTACCATAACTCTTATTGAATCACTAGTAGAATTATATGTTATCAAATTGGCTTCAAATCATAGTTAAAAACATTAATGATTCATTAACATAATGAGTAATAAAAGTTAAAGAATGTAAATGTTAATTTTTTTTATAAAATATGTGAAGGCCTTAAGACTGCACCAAGAGGCAATGCCTTCCACACAATAGGTATTTTTGGTGCACCAAGCAACCTAGGCGGCCAAATGGCCTGCTTAGGTAGGGGTCCCATGAGGGGGGCTTAAGCTCTATGGATTATGATCAAATTTGAAAGAAAAAAGAATAGAGGAGTAATAGTCATTTATTTAGTCATTAATTTCTAGTCATATATTTAGTCATTTTTATTTGTCTGATATTAGTTATTTATTTAGTCGTTTAGTTGTGATTTTACCCGAAGACCAAATTAATCACTTATAAATGACCAAATTAGTCATTTATTTGCCAAATTCTACTAGTGTAAGTATTTTTTTAGCAATCCTCATGGATATAACAAATAGACATGATGCACCTAGGTATTAATGACCAAGGTGGATTTATATATATTGTGTGGACTTTGATTCTACAAACAAGGAGTATTCTTGCTCATACCAGACATATGGAAACCTTGTTAGAGTGTATCATGTGTAAGAAGTTTGAAAAATAATTTGGAGTAGTTACACATAAAGGTATGAAGTACCTATTATGCAGCCACTATACAAATTATCCTAAAATATATTTCATACATAGAACAAAACAAGTATTCACCATGGTAGTATTACAAAAATATCCAAAAACCACAGCAGACAAAAAATCAATGATCAATGCCCCATTCCTTCCTCTCTAAATCCTTATGGACATCCTTGAAAGATCCTAGGAATGTGACAATAAGATAAATCAAAAAGGTAAGATCATAAAAAGATAAAAAAATGTTGCTATATCACTTGCCATAGTTGTTTGATGTTTGAGGATGTTATCCATAAGTGATTCCTATTGTAGGAATGATTTATCCATTAAGACACACATTAGGATGTTGATGATGACTCTCAAAGAGTAGGGTAGTTGATACTTAGGCAATTTTTTAGTCTGACGATGATCCAATCATTTTGTTTATTTTCTCTAAATTTTTTAGATTTTGATGTTTTCTTTGCTTGTCGATTGCTTTCTCAAAGGTTGAAGGTGATGATTGTTTATTATGGATGGAAAGCTTATTATGGATAGGTGATAGTGGATATGAGATTTTTGAGGTTTTTTGAATTATTTGACACTATTTTTGTTGTTTTTGAGAGATTTAGAGATAATTAGGGGGACCTAAAGGGACTAACCTAGTGGGTTAGGGGCTCATCGATGATGGCCTTTCCTACTTGACAAATGCAGAGACATCGTAGTTTGACTGTATTGACTAATATATATTTTTTGGAGTTTTCTGACTCTTTACAAATGTTTTTGGATTTTGATAAAATATTTGAATGTTTTTTGGATTTTTTGACCAAGTTTAAAGACCAAGAGAACACCTAAAGGGACTAGCCTAGTGACTTGAGGGCTCATCGATGATGGCCTTGCCTATGTTATACACATAGAGGCTCATAGTTCACTTGTGATTGGCTCAAAACATAAAATGTTTTTTTGGGGGATTTGATGATTTTATAACTATTTTTTGGTTTTGATGTTGATCATATGGATGAATGATAAAGAGATATCAATATGTAGGGATATCAATAGTCTTTTGAGATCTTGTTGATAGCCAGGCTTAAAATCGATTGATTTGATTAAGTAATTCTTGATAATGATAAAATTATTGAGGATACATGCAAAGGTAGTGTTGTCAAGATAGGAACAACACGAGGATTGGGAAGGATACATCCCAAGATGATGATTGACTGATTAGATAATGACTGATTGAGATTTGTAGCTAGGCTAGGAAAAAAATTGTCAAATGTTTTGATACCACATTGAAGTGTTAGCAAGATGTAACTGATACAAATTGTTTAAATTCTTTGGAAAATGCCCAATTCATAACATGAGCTAGAAGACATAGATCAAGACTTATTCTGAAGCAAGATGTAAGTACCTACCCCTAGTTTCTAGTAATTTAGGAAATGCAATGGGTGGGTGGATGCATGGATAAATGAATGGATGGATAGATATGTAAAGGATGCCAAGGATTATCTTGTGATAGGATAACATGTTCAAATAGAGCATGCCCCTTTGGATGATGTTTTCATGGCTTACATAATGTTGGATAGGATAGGATCAATGATAGTGACCCATGTCAAGATGTTTTCCATAAGCAAGTGTTAAGTGTACACCAAACCTTTGTCAAGATAAAGATAAGTTGGATTTGGATGAATGGTTCATGGATTTTATTATGGATAAGATGGATGGAATTTTGGATTTATTATGGATAGGCTAAGATGCTTCCACCTAAAATGGTACACGTAGATGCTCAATTCTACACATGGCGCCTATTTTCCAGGTTTTCATCATGGTACTTGTCTAAAGTGCCACCATAGTGGTTTTCATTAGAGGATGATTTTTTTCTTGATTTTTTATTTATTTATTTATTTTGATTTTTTATTATTTTATTTTTTTATTTCACACAAGATGCCTATTTACCAGGTTTTTTTCATGGTGACAATTTTTTTTATTTTTTGGTAGATTTTATGCTCATATTGAACCACTTGGTGGTGTTGATGTAGGTGTTGTTGGTGAGCTAATATAGGTGTTGTTTTTTATAAGATAAGCTACATTTACAAGGTGTAGTACCCTTTACACTAGGAGCCTAAAGGGCCATAAAGGATCAAAAAACAAAAACTAACATTAAATAGTCTAATAGTAGAAACAACAAATAGACACCAAAAACTTACAACAACAACAACAACAAACTAACAACAAAAATAAAACCCACCCACCAACAACACACACCCAACCCATTACTTTGCTAAGCTCTCCCACTCCTCAAAGAGGAGATCTAGAACCTCATCACCCACCCATTTTTTGCTAGGTCCTTCATCAACATTCTTTTTATCAACCTCCTCATGTAGCATGTCAGATAGAATAACAAAAGACATGTGGATGGCCCAAACTGTGAAGTGCATTAGCCTAGTGAATTTACTTTCTAGTTTTTCAACTTGAGATAGCAAATTGTCGAGCTCCACTTTCTTAGACAGTTTCCACATTTTTTGCTCCCTCATTCCTAGCCAAGTGTTCAAAGGATTCCATAGTGGAATCTTTATGGATCATTTTGTTAGCTCCAAAAAATGGCTCGACCCTTCAACATAATCCTCAATTTATTCAATGGTATCATGTTTTCTCTCTTCCTTTCCCTCCTATTCAGAATCACTAAAAATATCATCAATGGGGTCCTCCTTTTTGTTCTTGGCCAATCTATTAGAATTCCTAATGTTAGTATTCTCTTCCCCTAAGTCCACATTGGCAACAACAATAGTGTTCCCATGGGAATTTTTATCAACAGAGTCCCCCCTCCTTAGTGTCTATGTCTGGCTCCACCACATGGAATGGAGTACCCTTTTTTTCCTTTTTTGGTTTAGATTTTTTCTTGGAAGCAGGTTTACTATCCTTTTTAGTGGGAGTGTTCTTCAATTCATATAGTCCAACAACCACTTTAGACTAAGCTAGAACCACACCATGGTTTTTCCTCTTAGCCAGGGTTTAGGTTTAGGGTCATTGGTGGTTTCACTAGGAATAGGGGCATTCTTTCTTTTGGGTCCAACCGAGGAAACTGGAGAAGTTTTATTAGGGGAATGATCAGAGGCTTCTTGCTCCTCAATTCTGACAAACAAAATAGGTTTAGGGGGACAAAGGGCTAGATGAAATTGGTACAAATGAAAAATTAGCCCTTGGTGTAAAGGCAAAGGTGGTGATTTTTCAAGGTTCTTGATAGCCAAGTCTAAGGTTTTCCTAACAGAACTTTCAAGAGATGAAAGTAGGAAAAAATGAAAGCTTATGAGGCTTTTGTGTCTAAGATGGTTCAACAAGGGTAGATGGTAAAAATAAAACACTTTGAATATCCCCTCTAGCGTAATGTACTTCATAATGGCTAAACATACCTGGTTCTAAGGCTTCGGTAGAGACTCCCTTTCAAACCCCCCATGCAACTTTGTTGGTTTCTCATTTCCCCAGTAGAATGTATGGAGGCTTTCCAAATCCTGTATTTTATTATGGTTTTTAAGCTTCTAGACCGTGCATAACAGGCCCATGTCCTTGGCTATCACCTCATTAATTTTAAAGGAGATACCACCAACTATGACTCCTTTCATTCCACGAGCTCATGAACTATGCTGAGAGCTTCTCATCATGCCCCTAAAAGCATTCCATTAGAGGCACAATGCCTTCGTCAATGCAAATGTGCCAAATAAGGGGGTCCCTGCAAAACTCTCCATAAGAACCAGGCTCAGTTTGAAATCTGTCACCACCCACTTTCTCTCCCAAATTGTGGACTTTTAGCTAGAATAATAGAGTGAGGTATTTCAAAATTCCAAGGGGAAAAACACACAACCCAATTATCATCACCACCATACCATAACGAAAAATGTTTCCTAATTAAGGAAAACAAATTTTCGTACATACCAGTGGTCATTTCCAAAGAGATTAGGGTTGTGATGCCAAAAAAAATAAATCTGAAGTACCTCAAAGATAATCCAAGAGCCATCATGATATTAATCAGATCATTATTAGCCAAAAAAATGAAGTTAATTTTGGCCTTACACATGTTTCCATAAACATGGTTCTGAAAGTGGTACTTTTGACAAGACAACTCATGAATATTTTGAAATAACCATCTACTCCCTGTAATATTTCTTGACCCCCATCCAAACTTCCCCTCGTACCCATCCACCTCATCATGCTAATGCCACATCACCATGATCCCAAGGGAGTAGTACCAAATTCCTGACTCCCATCCAAACTCTCGCTCGCACCCCTCCAACTCATTATGAAATAGCCATATCACCATGAGCCTAAGGGAGTAGTACCAAATGTAACATGCAACAAAAGAAATGTTAGAATCCATCATTCACAGTAGCATTTTTTTTTCCATGAGGATAATTCCTTGTATGTTCATGGGGAGGGCCCCCAATCTTCTCCACATTTAGATAGCACCCATGAAGAGCCCAAGTTGGCTAAATAATCAACCACCTAGTTTCCTTCACAAAAAAATATGGGTTAGTTTCTTTCTTTCAAGTTTGGTAAGCAGGAAGATAATATCTAATAGAATGTCTTGAAAACTCCAACCTTGATTAAGATTGATGGAATCAATCACCACCTTAGAGTCTCCTTCAATGTGCAATTTATTTATGCCAAGAGTGACAACAATGTTAACTCCCTTGAGTAGCGCTCTAGCCTCAACTGTCATGGATTTATGTGTTCCGATGCCACTATCATACCCTACCACCAAGTTTCCCTATGGGTCTCTAATAATGCCTCGTATTCTTGCCAACCTAGGGTTCACTTTCACTTCACCATCAAACTTAAGTTTTTGCCAGTCAGTATCAGGGAGTTTCCAAGTTGTAGTAAGTCTAGCCAGATCTATAGAGTTGTCAAAGTAGTTGAGCTCTAATTTGTTGTTCCATGATTTGGCCATGTTTATCTCTCACCCATTAGGAGCTCCGTCCAGGGGTTTCCAAATGTATAAGGAGACATTCTCAGTACTGAGTCTGAGACCAGTATCAAATACCTTCTTAGGGTTTTTTTCCACACTTCTAAAATTTTGGTTAATTATTTCTTTCCACAAACACTAGTATAAAATAGGGGGATCTATCACCAAATTTCTTTAGGCAGAGGATGTTGACAAGGGCCAACCTACTTTTCAATAAAACTCTTAAAGTCAACATTCATGGTGTAGTGATTCCCTAGTCTTCCAAAAGAAAATTCCCAAACTTTAGTAGCAAATGGGTAGTGGAGTAACAAATGAGGGACACACTCCTCATCATTCTAACAAAACATTCATCTATTCGAGATTTGAAATACACTTTTCCATAGGTTGTCTTGAGTGAGTATCCTATTGTGACAAGTTGTCCAGCAAAAGAAATTATTTTTTTGAGTTATCTTTCTATTCCATACATGTTTCCCTAACCTTTCATGATCCCCTTGCATTGATAGAAAATCATAGGCAGTCTTGACAGAGAGTTTACCCTTTCTTTCCTTAGTCCAATAAAATTCATCCTCCAGGCTTGAGATGAGAATCTAGTTAGTGAGAGGATGTCTTGTAGGGTCTTTTCTAGGAATCTTAACTCAAGGGAAATATGACAACATAACTCCAACATTTTCCATTTCATAGAACTAGGAAGACCACACAAGTAGTCTCTTACATTCCTATCAAAGAAAAATTTTGCAGGAACCATAAGATTCTCGAAGTTTGGTTGAGAGAGAGGAATTTCAATCAACCATGGATCCTCCCAGAACCTAATATTGCTGGCATTTTCTAAATTCCATTTCAACCTAGATTAAAGCAACATTTTCATCTTACAAATATTATTCCATATCAAGGAACCACTAGGGCATTCATCAGAGATACACCTAATCAGGTGGTAGTTGTTTAGATACTTCACATTTAGGATTCTACACCAATCCTTCCCATTCCTTAGCTGATCCCATCTGACCTTAGCAAGTAGAGCCTTATTGATAGGTTGAATTTTCCTTATGCCCAATCCCTCACTAGCTTTGGGGAGACATACCATTTCCTATCTTATCAAATCCATTCTCTTTTTTTCCTCTATACCAGTCTATAGGAATTTCCTTTGAATTTTTATAAAATTTTCAACTACAAATCTAGGCATTTTGAAAATGGAAAGGAAGTAAACCACAATCCCTTGAAGAATATTAGTAAGGAGTTGCATCTTACCAGCATGACTATGGATTGAGCCTTTCCACCTTGCTAGTTTTCTTTGAATTCTTTTAAGAACAGAGTTCCAGAAATCAGGAGTGACTTCTTTAACAGTGAGAGGGAGACCAAGGTCCACCAGAGGGAGATAAAAAATCTTATAGCCTAGAACGGTTGTCACTCTATCTTGTAGATCTTGAGTGTTGTTAAAAAAATAAATCATGCTCTTGTTGTAATTTATGCACTGGCTCGAACTAGCAGCATAAATATTTAGGAAATTCTTCCATTTCCTTGCTTCCACCACTAAGGCTTTCCTAAAAAGGATGGTATTATCCATAAACTATTGTATAGCAGTTAGGTCAAGGGTAGTGGTAGGTTTGATCCCCTTAATAGAGCCACTAGTCAGCATCTTTGAGACATTCCTACTTAGGACATCAACAATTGTTATGAACAGGTAAGGTGAAAAGGGGTCACCCTATCTTATTCCTTTACTAGCATTAAAGAACCCATGAGGGATCCAATTGACCAAAATAGAGTACTTCACTGTAGTTGTGCATTCTAAAATGAGATTCACCACCTTCTGATTAAACCTAAACTTGGCTAATAATTTGAGCAGAAAACTCCATAGTACTTTGTCATAAGATTTTGAAATGTCAAGCTTAAAGGCCATACTAGCACAATTACTTATATCCATGGAGTGTATGATTTCATGTGTGGCAATTGCAACATCTATAATATGGTGACCTAAGAAAAACCCCTTTCGACATGGGCTAATCATTTTTTCAAGAAAAGGTTCTAGATGGTTAACCAAAATTTTGGAGAAGATCTTGTAGATAGTATTACATAGGATGATTGGTCGAAAATTAGCCATGGCCTGGGGTTCTTCATTTTTAGGGATGAGAGCTAGAAAGGTATGGTTCGGCTGCTTTAAGAGTTTACTAGACTTGAAAAAGTCCTTGGTGGCAACAAAAATATCCTCACCCAAAAAATCCTAATATTCTTGGAAAAAAGTTGGGGGATAACCATCTAGTCTTGGGGCCTTGAAAGCCCCCATTCTAAAGATAGCCACTCTGAATTCCTCAGGAGTGAAAACACTAAGAATAACATCATTATTTTCAATAGTTAGCGAATTAGGTATGGAGTCTAGTAATAGTTCATTACCAACAGAGTTAGGAACCTCCAAAGGCTTGGATACTTGGAAAGTTGGAAATATCTAGAGGCCATTGAACCAATTTGAGCCAGAGTAGTAGCTTCTATTCCCAAATCATCTTTCAATTTTTTTTATTTGGTTTCTTTTTCTATATTTGAGGGTCGAGACATGGATGAAGGAAGTGTTGTGATCTCCTTCTTTTAGCTATTGAACTCTAGATTTTTGCTTCAAGAATATTTCCTCATTTTTCAAAAAATTATCCCATTCAGTATGTTCACCCTTCTCCCATTGATATTTTTTCACACTAACATCCCCCTCCTCCATCCTTTTTTGGGTCACCTTAAGTTTGTCAGCGATTATCCCTTTTTGGTGGAAAATATCCCCAAACACCAATTTATTCCAACTTGTAACCATGTTTTTAATATACTTAAGTTTGTGGAAAAAATTAAACATGGGGGAGCCATGGACATGGAAATTCCACCAATTAACAACTTTATTCCTAAAGTCCAAGTGAGAGTTCCACATTATCTCAAACCAGAAAGGAAGGGGACCAACAACTAAGTGTTCATTCAAGGTAAGCAACAGGGGGTTATGGTCAAAGACCATCCAGGGAAGCGCTAAAATATTGGAGCTAAGTAGAGTCATCCAGTTGGATGAAAAAATAAATCTATCAAGTCTAACCTAGATAAGGTTATCTCTTGTTCTCTAATTAGTCCAGGTAAAGTTTTGGCCTTGTAGATCAATGTTTACCAGCCTCGTATCACTTAAAACATTAGCCAAGTCAACCATAATATCAGTATAATCCACCAGTCCTCCAAAATTTTCAAAGGGATATAAAGGGGAGTTGAAGTCTCCTGCCACTAACCAACGGGCCCCTTTATTGTTTTGAATCCAGCCAGTGATTTGCTACCAAAGAGATTTCCTAGCGTGCCTTATGTTGGAGGCATAAATATTTATTAGCATCCGAGAAGACCCAGAGTGAGTGAACTAGATACCCAAGTTGTTCCTATTTTAAAATAGTTCAATACCCTCAATTCTATTAGGGTTCCACATAATATTCAACCCCCCTGAAGCCCCATCCACATCACTAAAGGAAAAGTGAGAATTCAACCAAATTTTTTTAGCTATGGTTTCAAAAAATTTTTTTTTCATTTTGACTTCTTGTAATAGTAGTACATCAAACTCGTCCTCCCAAACATAATTCTTTAGAGCAAGCTACTTATGGGGGCTATTTAGCCCTCTCATATTCTAGGATATGACTTTCATTTAGACATCTTTTTTGAGGGCACTTCCAATGTCCCCTATTTCATAATAGCAATCTCTTTGGTTGTCTAGATCTATTTCTAGTTTTTCACTGGTTCGATCTTCCTAGTTTGGTATCCACTCCTACATCTGCCTTCCTTAGTTTTCCTCTCTTCTTTGGGGTTTTCCAATCATCTTCTTCATTGGTTTGGCTATGTGACATGTTAGTTGTAATTGTCCCTCTAACTCTAGATCCTTCCCCATCTAGAAAAGCTCCAAGTATTTCTCCCTCTTCCATATCCCTAATCAAACCTAGATTAGCTAGGTGGGGTTGATCTCCCAAAACATTCACCTTCAAATCCTCAGTGACTGGTGTTTCACATAAGATACTCCTTGAAGGAGGCTCAACCTTCAAAGGGGTGGGTTTATAGGGTGTTATCATAGCCAAGTTTGTGCTAGATAGAGTGGGTTTTCTTGTCGATGTCACAACCAAGCATGTGATGGGATTTTTAGAAGGACCAAATTTGGTCAAGGAATCAATAATCTTTAGGATCTCATTCTTGAAAGGGTAGTTATTTGTGATTTCATCCACCAGGAGATCACTTGCGATAGTTTTTTTTTTATAGTGGACTTATAGTTGAAAATGAGGTGCCCAGGTTTCGAGCACTTTTGAAAATAAACCACAACATTCTCATAACATATTTGTTGGTTCCAACACCCATACTTAGAGCTCAAAGTCACAGAATTAGGCAACGACTTGTTAATATCAATATTGACACAAAACCTAGCAAAGACTAACTTCGATTTCATTTTGGTGATGGCATCCAAAGTAATTCAAAGTGGCCCATCGAGTCTCCTATGCATTGGAATACTGACTCATCCTAATATTCCAATGACAGTCTTGGTAGATGGACCCAGAATGGAGCAGAATTATTAAGGTCCACAACAGGATCAAAGCCAGGCTTCCAACGACAAAGGGAAAGGCTATGTTTCCCATAAACCCAAGGGCTCGAGGATAGAATAAAGAGTATATCCTCAGAATCCATGAATTTGAACATGAATAGTCCTCCATCCATTACACAAATGTCTACACTGCCCTTCAAACACCATTTATCCATTGACCATCTTCTAACCATATCCATAGAATGGAAAAAGGAGAAATTTTTTCCCACAATCAGGTTTTCCATTGAAGAAATGATCCTATCATAGGTGGATTATGGGATCGGGATTTCAATGCCAAAGATGGAGTTCACCACTTCTAGCCAAGGGTGTGACTTAACCTCTATAGGATTTTGGGAGGAGTTAAGTAACATGTTCTTCCAACTCTTAGGTTCCTAAATGGTAGGAATCATGAGTACTTCTTTAGCAAATAGAATGATAGGAATCATGGGCACATCTTTAGCAGACATAACAAGAGGGTCCCTCGAGGAAGGTAGTGGTGCATGTGCTAAAGGAACATGGTAAAATAGGGATAGGGGGGGATAGTGGGTACCCACAAGGAGGCATTCACCATGCATGCAAGGAATTCAAAATTAGTCAACGATATCTTGCTTGGAGGAGTTGTTTTGCTAAGATACGGGCACTTGAATGTAACCCCTGATAATTCTTATCTTCTTTATTCATACTAGAGTTAACCTTACCTAAATGCGCACATCATGATAAAGTGCCCTTAGAGTCCTTATGATAAAGATTCGCTTCCAACACATGGTCAATGTGAGGGTTTGATATCATGGATGTCAAAGTTTATGGTGGAGTACATTGAGGGATATGAGATTCAGATGGATTGTTCAACAATTTAGAAATTTTTATTTTTCAAACTAGGGAGGATAAGCAATGATGGGTGGATATGAAGATTCAATTAGGACCAAATTTTTTATATACTTTGTAGGTTGATTTTGAAGCTTTCTTTTGTATCACTAGACATTTTTTATGGATGAACTTCCCTTTTTGATTTTTCCCCATAGTTTCTTTGAATAATAGAGTTTGATAGGGATGATTTTATTGCTTTTTCTTTGGTATCCATTTATATTTTCTTTGTTCATTTTGTTTTACTATTTCTTTTGCTTTAATGACTTGTTTCGTTCTTTGATATAATTTTTTTTCTTGTTGTTGGTCCCAATAAGAGGGTTGAAATATACATGGATGATGATTCATGATATGGCTAGTTGTAGTGTTGGTAGTGGTTTCATCATAAGGACTCTTCATGCTATCTATGTTGATGTTTGTGTTAGATAAAGTTTCCCCCCCAATATTATAGAGGTATCACTAATATGTTTAGATTCCTTAATTGTTGAATAACCAAAACCTTTATGCTTAGGATTATCAATAATCTGCATTGGTTCTAGGATACCCTATTCATGTAGGCCCAATCCTCTACCTTGATAATGCATCCGTTGACAAATTTTATTTTCAATAGGATATGGTTTATCTTGGAAAAAAGGTGTTAATCCTCTTTTCCTCTGTTGTGAATCTTTAAAGGTGATAGCTTCTTCATTGGTAAGATAGCTTTCTTTGACAAAGGTAAGTGATCCAAGTTTATAAGTGATAGGATCCTCAATATGTCAGATAACTTCTTGATTGATATTTTTGGTTTGATCTTTAAAGGATGTTTCTAATTCATAATCTCTGTAGAAGTCTTCTTCATGATCCATATTTGCTTGTTCTTCAAAGGATGTTTCTGACTCACAATCCATGTAGAATTCTTCTTCATGATCCATTTCTACTTGTTCTTCAAAGGATGTTTCTGATTCACAATTCATGTAGGATTCTTCTTCATGATCAATTTTTGATATGTCTATGGATTCTACTATGCCTTGATAATGTGTAAAGAGGTTAAAAGTAGGAGACTTGTGTTCATTGTTAATGAAGTTGAGACTCAAGACTCTTGTTCCTTGGTAATGATGTCAAAATTATGAGACTCTTATTTTAGATGAAGATCATCTACGTGTCCTTTAGGAGTAAACATCTCAAGGGTGGATATAGGCATGGGTGATATATGGATATGATCATTGTTTGTAAAATATTGTATGGATTGGAAGATACCCATTAAATATTTGTAGTATCTTGGACATGTGGATCTTTGATAGGAGCTTTTATTAGAGTTATCTTTTGTATTAGATTGGAATAGAACTATTAGATCTTGAGAAGACATGGATATTTGATCTTGACTGATTTTAGAATTGCTTTTGATATGCTTTGGATTGAGCTCTTGACATGGGTTAATTTCAAAGGATGGATTGTTTACAAAGGGTTCTTGAAGGTCTACCTTAGGCATGGGTATTGGTTTAAGATTCTCTTGATCTTCAAATGAATTTGGATCAAGTGTTGAATTAAGGATTTCTTCAATATCGACAACCATGAGGTCAAATGATGTCAATATGTCTTGGAAAGGACCATTGCTAGACTTTGGTGTAGGATTTTGATCATGCTTGGGAACAAGTTATTGAGATATGTCATTTTTCTCATTGGATGATGTAGAGACATTTTCAATGTGACCATTGGTAAATGGATCTTGGGTGTTATCCTCAAAAATTGATGTAGAGATTTTGTTAATGTTTTCAACCATGAGATCAAATGATGTTAATATTTCTTGAATTGGATTATTGTTAGACACTGATGGATTATCCTGCTCATGCTTTGAAAAAGTATCTATGTCCTCTAACCCATTATGTGAGGTAAAGACATCTTCAATGTGATTTTTGTTGGATGGATCTTGATCATTGTCTTTAGCAATTGAGGTTAAGATATTTTCAATGTTATCATCATTGGTTGAACCTTGGATGTTGTCTTCAACAATTATTTCAACTTGATCAATAAGGTCTTGTATGATATTTTTGAGTTTAATACATTTTGATGCATCATGGCATTTTTCTCTATGATATTCACAATAAGCCTTGTCATTGTACGCTGGGGTTTTGAAGATAGTTTCATAATTACCTAATTTTGGAAGTGTGATAAGTTTAGTGTGGACTAAAGTGTTTAACACCACCTCAATTGGCCCCCCTAAAGGAGTATATTTATGTTTAGTGGTGTTATGGGATGACAACAAAATTGTGATGATTGTTGAATTGTTGATGATATGTCGTGTTTTGATGTTGTAAGAATAGATATTGTTGCTGATGTTGTGGTTGTTGATATGCAATGTCTTGACATTGAACATGTTGTTGATGATATGAATCCATGTTTTGATGATCGCTAAGATGTTGTTGATATTGTGACTCACTATTTTGATGGTATGGTTGACAAATTTGTGAGTTGACATTGATTAAAATTTGACATGTGACAAGGTATTCCAAAATATTGAATGGAGACACCCATAGTTTATATGTTGTTGTAGCTAGTGGGGTATGATGACTCCATGTGTGTATAGAGTGGGACTAAATTCGAGTGATAGATTGACATTAACATGTTGTTGGGATGTTATGGTTGCATTTTGTGATGTTTTGTTTTGAATTTTTTTTTGATGTGCAAAGGGGATGTGTGTAAACCTTTTGGATGAAGGATGATAATTTTTTTCTATGGATTGGTGTAGTGATAGTTAGAATATCAATTTTTGGGTTGGATGGTAGGATTTTTCTACTCAAACCTATGATAAGGAGATGAGCTGATTTTGGGTGTTGTTGGATAAATGAAGCTATGATGTTTGAGGTTTGATTTGATGCTAGTTTTAGAACATAATATTTCACAAGACTCAAATTGATGTGTTGCTATATTTTAGAGGATATGGTTCTTACTTTACTTGAACTAGCTATGAGGTTGCAAATAAAGGTTGCTCTAAAAACATTAGCAAAATAATGGTTTGATTTCTTGGGTTTAATTTGTGTCCAAGACTTGGTTGATGTTTGGTTGCTCATTTGGTGATGTTGAAGGATGTTGATAAGCTATGGCATAAATGTTGATGTTGGTGTTACATATCTAAAAGACTGTAATGATGAACCCTATGTAAACCAAGTCCAAAGTGAAGGATGGTGATGCTATATTTTGATTGATAGGTCCAATGATACATTCTTTGATAACTGGATGGAGTTTTTAGACCAATGTTTGAAAATTAGTTGTTTTGACCAATTTTGAGACAAGTCTATAAGTAGGTCGATAGCAGTTCTGTTTAAGGAAATAGCGACATGATTTTAGGTCAACAGTTACTTTGTTTTAAGGAAACTGTAGCATTTTTTTTCAAAAGTGACTCTATTTTGACAGTGACTATCATAAACTAGTGACATCAATAGCGGATAATCTGAGCAATAGAAAGCAAGATTTAGTTTGATTACAATAATTTTTGAGATAGTAGCACTTGGAAAATTTTGATGGTAGTGACTTTGTTTCAACATTCAACAGTTTTCTAGTTCAATTATGGTAGTTTTTTTTATAAGTTTGAAAATGTTGATTGTGTTTGATCTGATGTTTTAGTGATTTGATTTGATGGCAAGTGATGCATACAATAGAAAACTTTGAGATCCAATGATATAGCCCAAATATTTATTAGTCAATACATCCTAAGGAATAAAGGTATGCTCTTCTTTGTAGGCTTACCTCACCCCCAAAGGAGTGATTTTAAATCAAATCTATAGAGGGAACAAATAGAATATATCAAGGAAATGTACCATCTTGATACTCCAAGAAAAAGGGGATTAACCCTTAAGCCTTATGCCTCAACTATAAATATGACGTGGTAACTTCTAAGAACGATGATATTCCCATGCAGTACTTTGAAGGATGTTTCAGAAAACAAGGATGGGCTTCTAAAATAAGACCTGTTTAATGAAAATCGTGAACACTGTGACACATAGTTCATACGTAAACCATTAAAGGCTTTAGTCATTCCTGCATAACCCATTATGTTCATATGAGGATGAGGCATGGTATGTTATTCCTGCCTAGATATAAGTTACTTTCTTTCGATTTCATAAAATTTATATAGCCCATTGATAAATGTGATTTTAGGTTCACTTATAAGTTCTCCATTGTGGGATGTCTCATAGTTAGGCCCTTATTCTAAAAAATGGGTGACCACAAAAAAGTGCAAAGAGCCCAAAGTGTTTCTCATCACCCAAGATCATCAAAAGATGCAGGGGGAGAGGATACACACTTGGCTTGCCAATCATGGTGCACATAGTAGATAATTCATTGCAATTTGATATTTAAGCCCAAAATGAAGTGTTTTAGAGATATCAATTCATGTTCTAAATGCATTGATTTCAAATATTTGAGACTTTCAAACAAGAGGTGTCATAAATCAATTGGTTGTCATTACAATCAGAAAAGATGAAATGTTCAATTTTATGCACTGAAATGAAATGTAAAGATTGTGTTTTTTAGTTTTAGTGCACCAAAAGAAATTGGATTCATTTTAAAAGGACCAATTATAAATGTTCAAGTTGTCTTGTTCAGTTTTATTGCACCAAAGGAAAGTGAATTTATTTTAAGGGCACCAAATGTAAATGTTCAAGTTGTCTTGTTTAGTTTTAATGCACCAATAGAAAGTGAATTCATTTTAAGAGCACCAAATGTAATTGTTCATTTTTTCTTGTTCAGTTCTATTGCACCAAAGGAAAGTGAATTCATTTTGAAAGCACCAAATGTAAATGTTCAAGTTGTCTTGTTCAATTTTAGTGCACCAAAATGAAATGTGAAGATTGTAGGTAAATTTTAATGCACCAAAAATAAATGTGATATTTGTTTTAAAGCCCAAATTGAAAAAATAAAAGTTAATCCTCTATTTGCTACAAGTTGAAAAATGAAGATATTAGGAACAAGAAAAAACCTTATTCTATTGAAAAATGAAAGAAATGAAAAAAAAAAGAGAAAAAAATTGACAATTTTTTACCTTTATTAACCAATTATAGTAGCATATTGAAGTAGTAACAACTTTATCAAATCTGCATCAAATTTTAAATCATCAAATGTTTCAAAAAGATAAAATGGAGATCTGCAAAACCCATAAACCTTTTTTTTAAATTCAGTATGTAGAATTTATTAGGGATGAATGAAACATAGGAATTTTCAAAGGTAGGCAATAGAAAAAAAACAAAAACAAAAAAACTCATCAAACTAAAATTGTGATAACTTTTTTATTTTTTCATGAAATTAAAAATCGTAAAAAGCTACAGACAGTTAAGAGTGAGATCTACAAAACCTAGAAATGCTTTTACAAAATTTCATGCATCAATTTTTTTATGATTAAAATAATATGATGGCTTTTAATCAAATTCTTGGCTGTAACTTGCAAAATTCTTTAAAAAAAACTCAAAAGACTAATCGGGTGTGCCAGAATGTGTAAGAGGGAAATGGATCAACAAAATTACAACAATGAAAACAAATGAATTGAAATTAAAACAAAGATTAGTCCCAACCTACATCATGAAATGCAATTGCCATAGTTGTGAATTCAAACAATAAGATTAAACAATCAATTAAGAAATGTAAATGAACTTAAAATCAACAACCTTACCATCCCATGTTGGAGTGTATTCGTATTGATAATAGATGTTGGATTTGCTAGATCAATACGAAGCCTCCATTGTAAAAAGCTTCAAAAGTAATAGTAATTGTGATCATGGATGCAAGTATTTGCTCAATGTGCTTCAATAGTCAATTTGACATGACTTCTCCACCAATTCTCTAGATTATTCGATATATTTTTGAGAAGGAAGAAGGTCGTTTTATAGATTTTCAATTTTGAGATGAAAAATCAAGATTCAACAATGAAAGATCAAGATCAACGGTTGAGAACTGTTGAGATTAGATGATTTGTGGGATTGAAGAAGTTAGCTTGAGTGTTTAGTGGGATTGAAGAAATTAGGTTGAGTGTTTAGTGGGATTAACATAATCGGTGGGATTGGGAAATAGATTGAGAAATCAATGAGCATTATTTATTCAATCAAGATATGTGACTCAGATGTATTAATTAATTTAATAATTAATTAATGTTTGAGAGGAACGTGTAAGTTGCATTTGACTTTAATAAATAAAGGTATATTTTTATTGACCATGTTCAGTAATTTTGGGGAAATTGAATAATTGATTTAATTATTCAAATTTGGAGAAGAGAAAGTAGCTTAATTAAATTATTAATGATAACTATTTAATTGATTTAGAAGAATACGGTATGTTAGTGACATATAATTAAATAAATTATATTTATTTAGTTAATAAGGAGGAAGATTCAAAGATATAATTAAATAAATTTAGGATTTATTTATTTAATCAAGAAGAATAATTGAAATGAATTAATTAAATAAGTCATTTAGTTAATAGTTAATAGTGAAAATATGATTTTAGACAATAATTAAATAATTTAACATTATATAATCATTATGAAAAGATGAATATTAGTGTTAAAATGCTAGTTTGCATGCTAGGATAATTTTAGGTATCTACACCTGTAGTCTAATTTTTTTTATTTATTACCCCCTTAATTAATTAAATTTTATTTAATTAATTATATGTCCCTTTCTTCTAAGGTTGATTAATTTATTTAATTCAACCATAGTCTCCACCCCATAATTATTCTAATCCTGATTAATTAATTAAACCAGGATTAATTAGTTAATTAATTATCCCTCCTTAATTCCTTATTAATATTTTCTCCAATTTAATATTCCTCCAACTCCCAAATTTTCCATCATTTGTGATGTGTCCTTCCTCTTCACATATACAAGCTTGCACATTCCTCCAATAATTCCCCACCTCACAATCCATAATCCACTCAAAAAAATGTCACTTATAGGTTTGACTATGCATGGAGCAATCTCCCTCTTTCCAATAAATCTTATTTTTAAATTCCCACCGCACTTGGAGTAGGAAAAAATTCAAACTTTGCCTCTTTTGGAAATCCTACCACAATCTCTCATTTTCTTGTCTAATCATCATTAACCCATCCTTTCCAATAAACCCTCACATGACACTTGTTTGTTTCTTCTTGCTTAAGAGACCTCCAAACTAAGCCCTTGATCTTTTAGCAACATCTTAGCCCTCCATTCATCACACCATGAATCTATAAATAGAAGCCTTTTCCCTTTATTATCATCAAGTGTTTTACTATCAAATACATTTTATTTTCCAATCATAAATCCTTTATCATACCAAGATCATGTTGGTTTTACCATTGATCAATCCACATCCATAAGTAAGAAAATAAATACTTTAGAGAGAAAATCAAGTGGATCTAGGGTGCACTATTCTTCCCCTCTATCTGAAGAGTAAGGTGAAGCAAGGTAAAAGGTATTGTGTGTTAGCTTTATCTTTTGTTATTTACCTTTATTCATTTTCTTTTCTTCAGCGATTTTCATGAGAGCGGTCATTTTCATCCTTAGTCTATTGATTAGAAAAGTAAACCATTAAGGACCCAAACTAAAAGACAACTTGAGGTTTTGAAAGGAATAAAACCCTCAACACTACTTGGAGCTACATATGTCAAAGAAGGGCTCACCATTTGCTCCATCATTAAAGGATCTACAATATTTTAGTTCCACATTTCTTTCACATTTAAAGCAATTTAGCTTGACATTATATATCCTCTCCCTTCCAAAGGCTTTGTTGTCCTACTTCCTTGTACACTTCTCTCCACCCTGCATGATCATGCATATCCTCTTCTAAAGGGTTTTGTTGTCCTACCTCTTTATGCACTTCTCTTGAATTGACTTCAAAATGATTATGCATTTCTTCTTTAAAAGGGTCTTGAATATTTCCTCCTAAAATTTTGTACTTGTTTGAAACCATTATAGCTTGACTCCATTTGATACCTTGGTTTCGTTGACCATTCTTATGTTGGACATGTCTGTTTACTTTAACTATGATTGTCTGCTTCAAATATGTTTGGTTATTTATATAATCTTTAACAAAGTGACCATACTCACATCATCATTTGTTACATTTGAAAGGTGATTGATCATAATCAAGTTCTTGTATATAAGACCAACAATCCACGTTTAGTTCAATAGCTTCAGAGAGACCTTTCTCCAAATCAACTTCCACACAAATTCAATACATAAAAAATTATCTTTTGACTTAGAATTAGCAATGAAATGGCCTAAAACATTGTCAATGGTAACTAAAGACAGCCAGGTCGAAAAAGAACTTGGAACAGCTGCATGTACAATAGAAAAGAACTCAAGCAATTTAGATGAACGCTAGATGGCGACGAGGAAGTGATCGCTTCGCAATGCGCATGCATGGTACGCGTCGTTCGCAGAACGGCCACGTCACATCCACATGCAACTTGCCTGGCAGCTTCTGGCAGTATCCATGCCGGAAAAGAAGCTCAGACTTACAACACAATTCAGACATCCATTCTTTGTTGACATCCTCTCGGGACGTACGTAATGCTTTCAAATTCTCACTGCGTAGAAGCCATGCACGCATTGACACGAAAAACCCTGTGCAGGACACCAGCAGTATTCACAGGAAACACTGGTACTACCATAACCATTCCCCAAGTTTCCGCGTATCCCCGGCCGCGTCCGTTGTACAATACCATGCGTTCGTCTCACGCTCCCTCTGCAAAAGAACACAACGACAAGGAACCCGAACCCCTCTCCGCTGAGGACGACAGGTACGGATACATTCTTCTCTCATATTCATAGTCATCGCCACTTTTCGGTTTCTTTCTACTGTATAGAGATTGGATGTTGAACTGCACAGGGGAGATATGGCGGAGGCGTTTGGCGTCGCCTATGCCACACGATCGTCTGAGGAGGGATACGGTGAAAGGTACCGGGAGAGCTCCCAAGAGATTGACAGCCAAAATGACACCGCACCAATACAGAGAGCAGCTACTGCTGACCGAAATGCTGCTGCTCGTAAGTATTTTTTATTGGCACAGCTTCCATACAGTCGGATTTAAACACACGTGGTTTATCTGAAATCACGCCCTTCTTCTTTAAAGTAGGATCCGCATATTAGCGGATTTAAGGTGAACTACCGTCCTTATCTTCCATCCATCCACCCTTCCATCTAAGTTTAGAATAGTAAGGGCCTATTAAACGTTAAAATTTTGATTTGATTTGTTTAGGTGGTTTGTATGAAATCACTCTCTTTTAGAATAAGTCATGTGGTTTTGATTTGTTTAGGTGGTTCATATGAAATCACTCTCTTTTAGAATAAGTCATGTGGATTTAAGGTGAACTACGGTTTTCTCTTCCATCCATCCACCTTTCAATCTCAGTTTAGAATCATTAAAAGTTTGACTTGTTTAGGTGGTTCATATGAAATCACTCTCTTTTAGAATAAGATCATGTGGATTTAAGGTGAACTATGGTCTCTATCTTCCACCCACCCACCATTCCATCTCGATTTAGAATAGTACGGGTCTTGTCAAATGTTAAAAGTTTGACTTGTTTAGGTGGTTCATATGGAATCACTCTTTTAGAATAAGATCATGTGGATTTAAGGTGAGCCATGGTCCTTATCTTCCACACCCCCACCCTTCCATCTCGGTTTAGAATAGTAGGGGTCTTGTCAAACGTTAAAAGTTTGTCTTGTTTAGGTGGTTCATATGAAATCACTTTTTTTTAAAATAAGATCATGTGGATTTAAGGTGAACTATGGTCCCTATCTTCCACCCACCCACTCTTCCATCTCAGTTTAGAATAGTAGGGGCCTTGTCAAACGTTAAAAGTTTGACTTGTTTAGGTGGTTCATATGAAATCACTCTCTTTTAGAATAAGATCATGTGGATTTAAGGTGAACTATAGTCCTATCTTCCACCTACCCATCCTTCTATCTCGGTTTAGAATAGTAGGGGCCCTATCAAACGTTAAAAGATTGACTTGTTTAGGTGGTTCATATGAAATCACTCTCTTTTAGAATAAGATCATGTGGATTTAAGGTGAACTACAGTCCCTATCTTCCAGCCACCCACCCTTGTATCTTAGTTTAGAATAGTAGAGGCCCTATCAAACATTAAAAATTTGACTTGTTTAGGTGGTTCATATGAAATCACTCTCTTTTAGAATAGGATCACGTGGATTTAAGGTGAACTATGGTCCCTATCTTCCACCCACTCACCATTCCATCTCAGTTTAGAATAGTAGGGGCCTACCAAACGTTAAAAATTTGACTTGTTTAGGTGGTTCATTTGAAATCACTCTCTTTTAGAATAAGATCACGTGAATTTAAGGTGAACTACAATCGATCTACTATTAATATGATTTAAATGTTTGAACCAAAAATCTTGCATACTTAGAATCATAGTATTTTGACTTTTGAAATGAATGAGTAATGCTGCATATTTGAGGGCAACATTTTGATTTCGTTGTCAGTATTATTATTGCTTTTTTCTTTCCTCTCGTGGAAATCTTTGATGCAAGCGGGTGATTTGATTGTGTTGAGGCGAAGAGCACGATGAATCGCAAGGATCGGAGGTTAAAGAGAAAGAGCAGGGAAGACATGCAACTGAAGAATCTGCGTACCCACCTCATGATCGTCCTCTGCCCAGCGGAACAGGAGGAGTCGCTTCATAGTCTGCTGTCCTCTATTATCGTTTTATGCGGTACTGTTGCCGTCTCTAGTGAAGCATAGTTCTGCTTTTACAATTTGTAAAGCTGTAGATAGTACCAGCGACGTTCATGAAAATTGTAAAATTTGTAGAGAATAATAAGTTGATGAGAAAATAAATCGACCATGCAAACGTTGGGAAGACGACGTACAATTTACATATAGAAATGTTTCATACTTTATCATGTCGTGGACTTTAATAGTGCAATTTGATTATTTACTTTTTTTTCTTCCGAGAGAAATATTATGTGAATTATTTACTTTATTTTAAAGAGAAATGGTATGTGACATTGTAAATGTATTTAGTGTTCATACAATTATTTAGTCAATTGAGTTTATTAGAGGAATTTATTTAATTTGATTTATGAAACTTATTGTAAAATGGATCACTATTGTAAAAATATTATTTAGATATGTTATCTTAGAGATGCTTGTGCATCATTATTTTTTTGTTTGGGTAATAAACAATGATAATAAACGTGTCTAGGAAGCTTCTAGTGGGTTTTCATCTCTTTTTTTAAGAGAATAGAGTTGTTTATCATTTGTCAAGAATAATTTGCTCATCTTTTACATTGATTTGGGGTTTGAGTTGTTAAAGATCTTGAGGAAGATGGAGTGAGATGGAGTGTGCTTAAAGACAAAGGTCACATTTTGTATATTTTCTTTTTTATTAAAAGTGTTGAATCATATAGCAAGGTTTGTAGCCTCATATTATATTTTATATTATTCTGATTTTTATGTTTTTGAGGCTAAGTTTTATATGAAAGAGTTTTACAAAGATATTTTAGTCTATTTTTGGGTTATTTTTTCTTTCCTAAGATATTTTAGTCTCTTCCTTTTTTGTAGTTTATGTCACAATTTTGTTGGATTTTTTAGATTGTAACATATTTCTTTATATAGTTAACACTGAATTATTTTATATTATGGTTAACGTAGGAAACTCTTTATATTAGTATCCATTTATATTAGAATTTTCCTTTGATTTTGGTACTAATAGTATATATTTATTTTCCCTTCGTTTGGCAAGTGTGGTTTAGGGTTGGAGGAGGGGATCTTTCTTATGGTAGTGATACTTGTTCAAGTGGTATTGGTTGTATTTGAACTTGTTTTATAACACAAAGTTATGGCAAGTATCATCTACCTCCAAAATATGTATGAGAAGTGGTAAGAACTTAGGAGGCTCACTATTGCTTGATAGAAGTACATTCTTTTATAAAGAATTAAGAATGAAGGCATAAAAGATCAATAAAATGCACATTAAGTATTTAGTGCTCAATACGGCAGATTCAATTTATTGTGATAAGTGATTAGTGGATCACACTATTAGTTTCTTTAGAGATCATCCCTACACTAATAGAGTTGGTTGTGTAGTAATTTGGAGCTCTTATTTGGTGGTTTGGATATTTCCTTAGTTACAAAGAGTTGAAGGAGTTGGCCATATAGTGAATTAGAAGCACATTGAATAGCCCCATGGTTCTTTTAGTTGTGTGAACTTAATAGAAGAGTTGGTCATTAATGAATTTGGCCTAAAGATATTATATGTGTATACTTGTTTGGCATTGTGGAGTTGGTAATTTAGTAACCTAGAGCTCTTAGAGTACCCTTCGATATATGAACTTGCATATTATAGGTTCATGGTGTTTTGGATCTGTGGGTTGTAAATTTCTAGTATTTTGTCAATTAGAATGTAAATACTTATTCCGAATATTTGTGGATATTTTGGATTTAAAATAATAAATTTAAATTTATATGTATGTATTTGGCATGTATGGATTTCATAAGTTTTACATTTAACAAAAAGTTAACAAAAAGTTGTGATGTTTCAAATTTTTGAAAGATTATATTTTGGACTATAATTCTAGGGGTTATTTAAAAGGAGAAAATTTCATTTTTGTATGCATGCTTTTAGAATGGTTAGTTTTATAGTTTCCTTCTGTAATATATAGTTTTGTAGAGCTATAAAATATTATTGTTATGTATTCTAATTAGTGATAACTTTAAGAAACCCCCCTCAAAAAAAATATAAAATCCTCTCAAATATTTCATTATTTTAGGAAAAAATATTAATTTCTATTAGCGAATCTTTCCTGTTTTTTGAAAAAAAAATTATTGGCGATTTTTTTTACATCACTAAAATTTTGTAGAAAATTTTGGTGAATCCTAAAAAATAATAGGAAGATACATTAATTATGAATTCAAATCCATCCAATCTAAAAAAATAACTCTCATGGAAAAGTAGGGCCTTGCGGGTGGTAATTATCAATGGGTTTAATAGGTAGACTATAATATTTACTTTCCACCACTATTTTAAAATATAATATAATGTTCCTCATTGTATTCTGCAAGGTAAAATGAATCCAAAATCTGTAACTCTCATGGGGCCCAAAATTTCTTTTGGATCATTGATCTAATGAAACTCATATTCTACAAGGTAAAATGTACCTCCAATCTATAATGCTCATGAGGCTCAAAATTGTGGGCCCCATTAACATTATAGATCACAGGTACATTTTACCCAATGGAATACAACAAGGGACATTAGATTATATTGTAGATCAATGTTGGAAACTAAAGATTGGAAACAAACTCTAAGGAAACTATTAATTATGATATACTATTAGCGAATTAATATAGATTTCTACTATAATTTATAAAATTTAGGTGAATTTAATCTAATCATGTATCAAATATTGTGGCAAATTTTTGAGTTAAATTTTTTAATGAAATAAATTCTTTGGCGATTTAAATA